>CAJNOQ010000918.1:0-39143 GCA_905250885.1 Didymodactylos carnosus | reverse complement strand
ACAATGAACATTTAGGGCTTTTCTTGTAAATTCCATAACTTTGCAAAGAAATATCATGTAGAGCTGGGCAATGTCTCATTGTGATCAGAATTTCGCGCGCTACAATTTTAACTTATTAAGAAAAGTTCTGGAGAGCTCTTGGAGTTTCTGGAAAACTGGTTTTCTGGAAATCCAGTCTTTGGAGGCCTAGCGGCCCGTCTCATGTTAGTATTCGGAATCAGCACACTCGATTACCTATTGTTCACTAAGTTTTAAGCTAGAAGCGATTTATCACTTGGTGTCCTTTCCTCGTTAGATAGTCGATTAAACATGGAAAAGTTGATATTTTTAAATGTTCTTTTAATTAAAATTGTTTCTTTTTCATTTAGTCTTTATATGAAATTAATGGTTTAATGGATGTAGGGAGAGCATTTCAAAAATCGAATCATAGCACATATTTATTTGCAGTTTGTATAATTATATTATTTGTTATGTTTGTCGCAGGATGTCTATGTCGAAATATTCCGTATGCCAAATATTCGCGACTAAATAAACACAAATAAATACACTTTGTATGAATGTGTGTTATTTTAAACTTTATTTCTCTTTAAATTTCTTGTGGAATATGTACTTCTTTAGAACTTTTTCACAGTGCTCGAAAAGCACGTATACATGTTTTTAGTTAAATAAATTGTTATTTTGTTCTTTTTATGTTTCGAACATAGATATATTATAAATAATAACAACGTTGAATCTCTCTTTCTCTCTCTCTCTCTCTTTCGTTGGTTTTTTTTATATTCCTTTTACATTCCACAAATATTGTTTGATACTGTTTTGTTGTTCATCGGAAAAGAAAAAGTTGAACAGTATTATTCTTATTCTTATTATAATTTGGTTGTTAGAAATAAAAAAAAAAACTTCTCATTCTTTGTAATATTTTCTCGTTTCTTTTTTCCGTGACATCCCAACGAAATTCTGCATTTGTTTTCGCAATTTTAATTCAAAAGATCAACACTGCTCCTAGATATTTCAATATAACAAATGAATGGATATTTTTCGTGATATGTTTTATTATTTATAATATATTGACTTGAGATTCGAACATTTTGTTCTGTGATATTTTCTTTGTTTATTAGTATCATTTATTGCGTTGTTTTGTTTTTTCGCTTTCTTCTTTGAACGTCATGTACTGTGGTTAAAATATTTATAAACAAAAATTTGAGAATCACGCTTGGGTGATGATATCAATGTGTTATGTTGAACTGAAAAGATTCAATAGTATAGTTCTTCTTTGGTACTGAGTATTTAGTAAAAAAAAACAAACAGTTATTGTAGGATAATTGGTTTTTAATGATCGAGAGGTAAGTACGATCGAATCCATCAAGCAATTTGTCTGAATATTTGTCAAATACTAATGCACTTGCTATCAATGATAAATACAAGTGGACGACAATAAATAACTGTTCAAAAAAGAAAAAAAAAGATAAAAAAAATAAAATAACGAAAACTCGCGTGTCTGGAAAGGAAAAAAAGTGTATAAGGAATCGTACGAAATGATTGTTAAAAACAAATCGCTGATGTGATGCGAATAAATTGATCGAAGTTAAAACGGACTATCGTATTTTAGAAATTAAATTAAAATCAGCTAATCTGACAAATTGCACCATTAATGGAAAAAACAACAACACACATTTGTGAATTAATTATTTGATTCCTTAAAGTGAGAAAAAGAGAGAAAAATGAATAAATTTATATGTTACATTAAATGTATAATATAAGAGTCATTTTATAATAAACTTTGCATTTCTTTTTCTTTATCATCATCATCACTTTGTTCCAATTCATTATTATTATTGCTAGTTGTTGATATTGCAGAACTTCTTTGCCATTCTAAAATTCAAATAAAACAAATTAGAAATTAGAAAAAAAATATATATATTTTTATTTTATTTTATACAATCACCTCCATAATTTTCATCCGTTTGTTCACTACGTGTTTCAGAATCGCTATCATATGTTCCATCACAATCACATTGTTCATCTTGTAAATATGCACAAGAATCTGTTGGTATATCAGCATAATACAAAATTTCATCTTGTTGTTCTCCTAAAATATATATACTATTGAATAAAATATAATAATCTAATATTTAATAAAACATTTACCATCCAAATCATCCATAAGAACATATTGTTCACATTGTCCGTGTACAGTATTTCTCTCATTGATTTGATGATAATTATGAGATGTTATAGGTGTTGTTGTCGAAGATGACGTTGTATGTAATAGTCGTTTTATAAATGGATTACTGCTGTTATTATGATTAGTTAATGTTTCTCGTATACCTTCTGGAATATTTTGACTCGGTATGATATCACAAACTAGAAAAAAAGAAGAAAAAAAAAAATATATATATATAAAATCTGTTACATTGTCTATATAATCAAATTTAATAACTTACCAACTTTATCACATAGACCAATTCGTTCTAATTGTCTATAAACAAGTAAATGACTATTATTGAGTGCAAACCATTGATGATTATTTTCTACCACTTGTAATTTTGGTGGACAATCACTTTCCATTAATTTTGTTGAAATATCAATCATTAATTTTTCATCAATAATCGAATGTTTTAAATCACCTAAACTTGAATTTGTAAAATTAACTGTCGATGGTGACAATGTTAATGTACGATAATTATTTTGATGATTCTCTGATGATGATGTTTTTTTCCAAAAAGGTTTCCATGTTGAAAAATAGCTTTTAACACTTTGCATTGGTATTTGTATTTCTCATAAACGTTTCTAAATAATCGATAAATTATTTTTACTAATATTTAAAAAAAAGAAAAATTGATATTTATTATAATATTTTGATAGATTTACAAAAACTGAATCAATTAAATGATTTCTTTAGAGATAAACTATTGTTAAAGCAGAATGTGCTTTATATTTTTGTATTGATAGATGTTATATGTACAAGAGAGAGAGAGAATGAGAAAGATAGAGAGAGAAAAAGAGAGAAATTTGAGTCATTTTCTTAAATACGTTCTTATTGTGATTTATTTTCTCCTGATAAATGTAAAACAGTTTTAGGTCGAGATGCAATTAACTGTAAAATTATCTGTTCAATGTACTACATTAAACCTGTATATTTATCATGAAAAGAATGTGAATACTGTCTAGAGTGATTGATTCAATTGGTTATCATCTTTTTTATTTTTTTTGTCTATTCATCAGTCATTAATAACGCCGGTTTTTTATGCCAAAATAGATATACTAATGAGAAATAGAAGAGTAATTAGTATGATATAAATGCAACAACAAAATGTAACTGTACTAAATACACTAGAAATTGTAAAAAAAGAAATATTTTAGCCTCTTGTTGGCCAAATTAGAGTTTCATTTTTCATACAGTGAATATAATATCAAGAAATATGGATATTTATGCAAGATAGAAAAATTGATTGGAGTTAAATTGTATCGTTATTCACACTAAACATTCTTATAAGATAAAAATTCGTTCGGTTATAGACTTACCAATTAAGTTAGAATCGACTATTGTATATAATCTAAAATTGAAATTTTAGTTTACTGATTATAGAGATCTGGTTTTATAGAGATTTAGTTCAATTAATAAATAAGTAAAGACATTATTATAGAAGAGTAAAAAAAAAAAAAAAAGAAAAACTTTATTTGTTTTGGGTATTGCGCCGATTTGGCATTATCATCATCATCATCAAAAATGTAAATACTCATCTAATTTTCATTAGACAGTAGAAGAGAAGAAATGACAAAAAAAGAGATGAAGAAGATGATGTGTAGTGGTGTGACAAGTTTTTTTTTCAATAAATATTTATATAGATATACGACGTTTATTCTCGTGATAGGACCAAAAAGTTTTATTTTTTTTTTTTTTCTAGAGATCATCCCAAAAATATTTTTTGTTCTCTTGCTCTTTACTGATGACAATGTTGTTCATTTTTGTATGTATCTGTGTACTATTGTGTCGATAACAACAATACATATAAAATGTATGATGCGACAAAAATTTCAACATATATATTAATTCTCATTCAGTACTAATTAGATATGTCCGCAAGAAATGATTAAACTGGTCGCTTCTTTCTTTGCACATATATATTCTAATTTATTCCTTGCTAGAAGATTTATATTATTATTATTATTATTATTATTATTTTCTCTCTCTTTCTCTTTCTTCCATTCATATTGATTAGATATATATATATATATAGTTAATGTAAATTTATTCAACAGCAATAAAGATAGAATAGTCTAATATAAGAACTTTTTTTTTTCTTCTCGCATCTATTGACTTTTTCACATGACTTCCCATTTTTTGTTGAGAAAACATATATAGAGAATGAGAGAGAAAGTAACTGAAACTTTATCTAAAGATGAATGTATATTAATTTTCCTTGAATTTATAATAATAACTTGATATACGAAAATAGAAGAAATAATAAGAATATTTTTGTTAACGGATCATCGCGTATCATTTAAGAGACAAGTTGTAGTCATTAAAAACGTTTATCTACGAAAAATCGTTGTGTTATGTTTTTAGTTTATTATCACTGAATGAATATCAGCATATTTACAAACACTTCAGGAAAAGAATACCCTGGAGAAGGTTGAATCAACCGAAACATTATTCTAAAACCATAAAGTGAAACTCGAAAGTATTGTTATTTTTTAGTAAAAAAATTCTCACATATTTGTCTTTTGAGTCAAGTACTCGATCTCATTTATTCTTTATAATAGAAATTCGAAAAAAAAGATGGTACTATTCTTCAAGTGTTGTAGACACATCTGAAGTTATTTGTTTGTTATTGATTCTAATTATGATATAAAGAGTTTCATAAAAACAAACATATTTTCCAAAACTTCGCAGTTTTCATTCGTGAGATAATAAATAGTTACAATATACTATAGTGAAAGGAATAGCGCTTATGAAGTTCTATGCATACATTAAATTTAATAAAATGGCTAACTACATATTACTTTGTCTCGATTTCTTTCTGTATGGCTTAAAATATACTAGGTCAAATAGCAATTAAAATTATATCATCGACGGAAAAACAAAGTTCATTTAGAGTCGCGAAAAAGTGCTTTTTCGTATCCAATACACTCAATAATCCAGAAGATTTTCTATTTTTGGCTACGGGGTACTGTAAAAGGTTTAAGAAAGTTTTTTCGAACAAAATAGTGCAAAAAAATTTTCATGGGAAAATAATATTAGTTTTGAAATTGTTCTTAAATTTTTTGCAGTACCCCTTGCCAAGAATAGAAAATCTTCTGGGGGTACTTTTTCGCGATTCTAAATGAACTTTATTTTTTTCTTCACGTTGATATGTGGTGCTATGTATTCGGCATGTTACTCAAAGATTGAATTGACATTGATTTTAGCAACGACATTTAGCAACGTTATCTCAGATAGATTTATAAATTCATCGAAATTCAGTATTAAGATTTTAATCATCGCAAACTTACCATGAAAAATGAAAGTATCTATCGTACAAGTGAACGCTTTCTTGATAAGAAGATTAACGTTTGATTATATGACTTGAGATTATTCGCGCGATAAGATACAGTCGTATTTCTAACTTTTTAACTGTTTATTAATAATTAATTACTACTAATAATCATTTTGTCTAACATATGGTGATGGTGATGAAATTTAATCAGTAGAAGCTTTTTATAGAGTTATAATGTTAATTTAAACAACTGAGAAACAAACACTATTGAGTTTATTGTATTTCGTCAAATTCTTCTCCTGCAACAGGTTCAGAGCTATACTTTAGCTTTTTATGTTGCTTTATCTTGATAGATATAAATCACGTTAGAAGTGGCTTATGGGATTTCTACTTGGTAAAGCAGAATACGATGTACTTCGATGATATCCATTTATGATTTAACTCTTAGGAATCTCCTTGCGACAAAACCAGTAATATTCAAATGGTGATCCTGAAAGCCCGTCATGAATATGCTCAGCTGACAAGTCTGTGCAACGGTCTTACAACTAGGCCAGACTACTGATCTCAATTAACTTTATAATCAATCAACATCCTTAATTTCAACTTAAGTCATGTTGTTCGAGAAAGTTTACCACCGGAAGGACTATAGTGTCAAGAAAAAAGGTTATTAAATAAAACTATAAATATTGAACAAAAGTCAGTTGGCAATTATTTTATGAACATGTTCCGACATTCCTTTGCTTATTGAACTACTAGATTATTGCACGATTGTATCTGATACAATCTTGTCGTTATAATGTATTACCACCGTACTACTGCTCACTCAAATTTTAGCGGAAACTGGTACTGCTTAGAATCACAGAATATATATGAATAGTTTCCACGATGTATTCTTAAGAGGACTTACGATTAAAATAACATTTTTTCCGTTTTGTATTTCTGAACAAAATGAAAAACATATATCGTTTGAATAAAACTTTGAGATTGAATGTGCAATTCAATTAGGACGCCTTTTCAGTACATTACAATTCTTTGTGGTCCGTCTTTGAGATCCAGGTTCAGTTGCTTTATAACTGAATTTCTGTCCATGCTGACTATGATAGTTCACTTACCGAAATCCATTAATTCATAGTTGTTCATCTGCTTTACTTATTTACCCTAACTTAGAGATCAGAGTAGTCGGCTCTGTTATACAAGGAGAAAGCACAAAACAACCATTTTTACGTTCCACTTTATTTTTCTTTAGAAAACTGATCAACCATCCAACCAACCAACCAACCAACCAATTAATCTATAACTATCACTCATATCAGCTAATTAACAATGCACAGATTAGTAGATCACTTGATCGATGGGATCTGTGACATGATTTCTTCTTCACTTTCATCACTACACATTCTGTATGCTATACAAATATCGTCTACATGTCTGTTCAGAGTTTGCTTCATGTTGTAATTCTCTTCAGCGTCGTTAATAGTCTGCAGTTCTTTATTTCAATTGATCCAATGGTCAAAAATATGTTAATTTAGCCTCTAATAACACTTCATAGTCAGTGATCTACGTAACAGGTTGAAAATAGGGTGATTATACATCATAACGATTTTTTGTTCACCTTATAATACGATTAAACGATTATAGGGTGAATCGTGGCATACATTCAATCGAAAAGTTTTAGAGCAGCCTGATGACTGGATAAAAGCCGCTCTTTTCAACAAATTGTGACCTTAATAATCGCCCATTATTCATCTAAGTTCATTATTCTTTACAATCTTATATTAATAATTAATTCACTTTTCTTATCAAGATCTTTTTTTTTTTATGTTGTTGTTTGATGCTAAATGTGTAGTTTAAGATCAGATAATTCAAAACGGATGATTCACATATTTGTTATTCAAAATGTAGAACTGTGGATAGTTAATGCAATAATATTTTTCTTCGATTTTTTCATCTTCTTTTTTTGTTTATGATCAATCAACATTTTTCTTTTTTCCTGACTATGTTCAAAACATATTCCTTTTTCTTTCTCTCATCACATACACACATCGAACTTACTGTAAATTAAATTTGTCTACTTATTATATATGTATATATTCTAGAGACGGATGCATAGAATTTTCTTCTTTTTTGGAAGAAAATACATAAAAAAATAGTATAACTAATAAGTGTATGGATGTATCTAGATATTAATTGCTCAAGCATAGACTCTATTAAACATGTTATATAAAAATGATGTGAAACATGGAAAAACATTGAATTAGGCTAATTTTGATGCGACATTTCTATTAATAATTCCCGTTATAGCCCTTTTTTTTTATTTCTTTTAGAAAATGTATCATAATATTGGCAAAAAATAAAAGGCGGAAATAGTAGTTGTAATGAGCAATATTGTTAGAGAAAGCTTCCTAGAAATGACTAAGATAACCTCATATTTCATTCAGTGACGAATCTAAAAAAAATGTTTGGTGCTGGCGGATTTGTAGAAAAGATAGCCAGTAGATTGTATACTCTTCTTTCTTACTGTTTTTAATATCTTTATAATAAAAACACAATCGCTGAAAAGTTTTATGCGTTCGGCACGTTACACAAGGAGAGTATAATAGTATGAAATCAAAAATTTCGATGCTGGCAGCCGCCAGCATCCTAAATCCATCACTGATTTCATTTATTTTTTTGATCGCTTACTCATACGAGGAGAATATAGCAAAGTTGATATTAAAGAGATCTAAATTTTTTAAAACTTAGTTTGATAAAATAATAGATTTTGAATGAAATGTTCTACGAAAAGAACGAATGAGAAGTTATAAAGATATAGCTAAAATAAGAGAAGAGGTCATTTTCTCTCCTATTTTGAGATGCCTTTGAGAAAATATTGAGTTCTCGACAATGAAGAAGTATTAGGACCAAAAAAAATTTCGTCCACTTAGTTGAATTGAATAAAAAATCATTTTTGTCATGTTATGGCCTATGAAGGAAATGCTCGACATTGCCGCTAAAACTCTTAAGAGAGGTTTCAAAACTTAATTATAAAAAAAACTGAATCTCTTCAGTATTAATTCAGCTTTGCTATATCGTCCTTGTATGAGTAAATGATCGAAAAAATAAATGAATAACTTAAGTATTAAAAGACGTTTAAAGTTTTCAATGAAATTATTGCTTTATAAAGGAAACTGAACATCAGAAAAAAACTTGTCTGCCTTCATAAGATTTTGTACAAGTATTAATTCATCCTGAATACAGGAACATTTTATTGACTAACGAATCTACTCATTACAATTTGTGTATTAAAACTGGATAAAGAACTTGGCTATAGAATAGTTTACCTTTTACTCCAGTAACTTTATAAAAATTTATTGAGTAAAGGAATGATGGAAAGTTTCCAGCGACCAAAAAGTTTGTTGAGTATAAGATAATCGACTATGGAGAGTCTGAAGTAGTTTTCAACCAATATGCTTTTTAAATTCCTCGATTAGATTAATATACTGGATCATCTGGCTTCATCTTGTTTTACAATCTTATGTGTAGCGGAAAACAAGGCTTCGCACAGGCTGATAGAAAAATCCGGTTTAGATTCAAGAAGACCAAGTAGAGAATTCAAATTATCGTCTTCAGCTCTGAAGAACTCAAAATTTGTTCTTCAATTTCCAAAGAACGAAAAAAACAGCTTTTCAAAGATTGAAAAACAAATTTTTGAATACCTTTTTTTCAGAGTACAGTATTTTC
Organism: Didymodactylos carnosus; assembly: GCA_905250885.1. Taxonomy (NCBI): domain Eukaryota; kingdom Metazoa; phylum Rotifera; class Eurotatoria; order Philodinida; family Philodinidae; genus Didymodactylos; species Didymodactylos carnosus. The sequence continues at coordinate 29,946 of CAJNOQ010000918.1, read as the reverse complement.
CATCATTCTCGTATCACTTAAATCGTTTGAATATTATTCTTTTCCCAAAAGATTCACTATATTATAATTCAGTAACTTTATTCAAACGATTTTTTTCCGGTCTGACCAGAATGAGCACACAAGTATACTATAATTCATTATGATGATCGTAAAACGACTGAAGGAAATAAAATTAAGAAGTTTGCCTTGTTGTATTCTACCAGAGTTTTTCTATAAATTTTTACCATTAAATATTTTTATCAAACTCTTTTTCAGAATTAATTTTTTTCAGACTACAGACTTGCTTCAGTCTTTTGTAATGGAAAATGGCAACTGTACTTCATTCGTCATGTACAACAATAATGTTAAACAGTTTGGTTTAAAAACTGGGAATTTTTTTTCAAAAGAAATGTATTTGGTCAAGTCGCATTATTCCGATCAATTCAAGCTATAATGAATGATATTTCTCGTAAAATAACAAAATCATCATTCGAACAAAATAAAATTTTATATATTTTTATGAAAAGTTTAGAAAAATAGCATCTTTAAGAGCCCTCCGGTCTTCGATCAAATAGTCGATTTTGAGACACCATGTGTAAATGGTGTAATTTTGGGAAAAAGACGTCTGCACAGGCAAGTATGTGTGCGTTACTTGCATGAGTACATCTACATCGGATTACAAGTAAGTTAGTGGACAACTTAAACAAATATATATCGTATTGAAGTTAGTATGTTTATCGAAGTTATAACTTCTATAAACATACTTCATCGAAGTTATAACGTCAGATAAATCTGTTAAAAAGAAAACCGAAATATCCTCGTCAATTACAACTACTAACTTACATCGGCTCCGAGTACATGTTCTCCCACAACAATAACAACGGTTATTGATAATACAAAAAATTAATTGAAAAAACATACGGCGCCATTAATGTTGGTAGTCAACAAACGCTGATAGTTAAAAAGATTAGTTCATTAGCAGGCATTGGCGGGCCGCCAGCAAGGTAATTCAATTGCCCCTGGAAAAAAATATCCTGTGAAGAATTATATTTCGAATTAAACTTATATATTTTTAGCTTTTTTATAGTTTATGTATGCACTATTCTAAAAATTTATTATCCCCCCTAAAAAATCTTTCCCGGCCTGCTAATGTTAGCAGGAGATTCTCACAGTCAAAGGAGATGATGAAGGAGGAGCCAACATTTTGTTCAAGACAGTTTCAAAATTTATGTTTCAATTTTATAATTAGCTTTATAGACATGATCTATACATGCCCAAACAAAAACGATCCAATTTTTGGGGTTATTTATCTGGATAAATAACCCCAAAAATTGGATCGTTTTTACTTGGGTGATTAATACACAGTTTACGAACAATTATGTACTCTATTTTGATTGTCAGTTTGTACTTTTATTCCAAATTATGGCACATGAATATTAGCGCTGATCAGAGGCGGACAAGTCAGGAGTTTTGCAAGGCACAAGTCAAGTCAAGTGGAGGTCGGAAACATTTTTCTCCCAAGTCAAGTCAAGTCTGGTTAAAATTAGGCAGACGCGCATCCTTTGGGGTACGAGAATTTTTATAGTCTTAGAAACTCTCTTTCATGGTAGAAAAAGTCTAATTTAAACGAGAATCTCTTACTAGAAATGACTTGACTTGAAAAAAATTTCTCAAGTCAAGTCAAGTCATACCCTCAGAAAATTTTGGATCAAGTCAAACCCCAAAAAATGTTGGACCAAGTTAGGTCCAGTCTGACTTGACTTGCCCAGCTCGGGCGCTGATTTTTTCTACTGCTGAACTTTCCGTTTTCTGAACGTAATTTTGATGATGTCATTCAAATAATCAATTAATTACCGTTTAGCTTAATCAAAATAACTTCGATAACCCATCTTATCGAAGTTATAATTTCGATAAACATGCTAGCTTCAACACGACATATATATGCAGATGATTTTCAGATCGAGCTTCTCAAGAAGTATCTATCAGTCGACAATCAGCTCGGTCTGAAAAGCTCAATAGCTATGCAGGGCTCAGTCAGCCTTTATTATAATGTGTTTTCTGGTTCAGAGATGAAAATGATGATCAGTTCATTCAGCTTTGAATCTGATGTCGGAATCAGGACTGAATTTTCTGAAAAAGACAAGTTTTGAAATTAAAGAGAGCTGATTCCACTCAAATTCTTCAGTTCTGAACAGAGATGGGCGAGTCACCACTTTTTCGGGTCTGAGTCGAGTCCGAGTCAGTAACCTTCGAGTCGAGGATCGAGTCCGAGTCGCATCAAAAATTGACTCGAGTCACCTCAAGTCATTTTCTAGATAAAAACTTCCTTCTGATTCATTTTTCCAAGAACAGGTCTTCAACCCTCTCATGTGACACAATGTTCTACTTAGAATATTCTCAAATCTCTTCCTCTTCTGGTATATAACAAATATAATAAACACCGTCACAACAATCCCGAGTGTCACAGTCGAGTCTGAGTTCGAGCCCGAGTCATAGAAAAATACGACTCGAGTCAAAACATGACTCGGACTTGCCCATCTCTGGCTCTGAATCAGCTGTTAGAAGAAAAATATTCATTTAAATAGGAAAGATTTCTAAAATCTAAGAAAAATGTAGAATAGTACAAAAATTAGATAAATTTGACTATTATAAATACTTAACGCTTTACGGCCGGGTGTTAACTACCGGTAACATCGATCTATTAAGTGTCGAAGGAATTTCGCTCTAAAAGAATACACTTTGCCGTTCCCTGTCACAGCAAAACAATAAATATAAAGGGAAGAATATTTTTATTAGTTAATTTTTGGCAGCCGACAGAAAAGGAATAAAGAATCTTATAAGATTCTGATAAGAATTCGGTGTGGTAGATTATGTAATTATTTTATAAGAATCCATAACATTTTGATAAGTCTTTTATTTCCATCAATTAAAGGGTTTGACTATATGCAAACTAAATGGATAATCCTGCATCATATAGGATCCTACGAAACACAGGAAATCGTTTAGGAACCTATTAAATGCTATGAAGTCGTATATAGAATTACTAGAATTTTGTCGGAATTATACTGGTAGAGATTTATATTTTGCTAGAAACAACTCATTAAAATGTTTTTCGAAGATACATTTTCTGTTGCGACCAATCAAGAAATTCGTTTCTTTGACCATAGGTTATTGAATGATGAGTCATGTTAGTAACTGTACATGTCTTTTATGATTGCTTCTAGTGCTTTATTAAGACAGGTATGAAAAGAGTTTTGATGCATATTAGTAGTATTCGAGCTGCTCTATTTTCTACGGGTTAGAGAGTTCGAATTGAATCCGATCTTCATCGGAAAAAAGGATCTCAAGTAGAGCATTTTTCGAGAGGTCGGTTTGAAAGTGCGGGATTTATGCAAATGAGCAATATGTTGTGCCCTATATTCTCGTTTCTCATACTCTTATCTTTCGAACTTCATTTTCTTCCTATAATCATGATTACAGATGTAAGCTGATCGGATGAGCCGCGCCGAATCCGAAATGTTGAGGCGCCGTCGCCGATGGTGGCAAAAGGCTCGATGGATCCAGCCGTTTATTTTTTCTCTCTTTTGTTTTCTATTGGAAGGAGTACTGGTAACATTTTTTTACTAACCTTTTTGGGGTTATTGTGTGCGTCTTGGTTCTACGTGTTTTTTCCTCAGTGTCACTTATTTTGAAATTAGATACAGTTCGCGGTGACTGAATATAATGAGATAAAAGTGTTTTTATAATTTGTGCACTATTTCTCGTTTTAAAAGATCACCCAGCCGAAGGCGGCGAAAAATTTCGAGGAATACGCCGCCGTTTTTTCATCGGCTTACAGCTCTAGTCATGATAGATTTGGGTAAGTAACTTCGGTCTGGTCTACAAGCAGTAGACAATGAGGACGAGTCTTGAGACTGTCCACGTGGGGCTATGGTCTTATTATAGAAAAATTAAATAAGTGGAAAGGCTATGTTCACACTACGACTTAAGCAGCTTAATTTTTTCGCCTTAAGGATTCTGATTGGTGTCTTAACTTTTTCTTCGTAAAGGCATCAATCAGAATCCTTAAGGCGAAAAAATTAAGCTGCTTAAGTCGTAGTGTGAACATAGCCAAAGAAAATTATTTTATTCACGTATGAAGCAATAGATTATAGTAAGAAAGTAGACAGTAAAGAATGTGATGAAATTGTACTATATCCTTCCTATACGATTCTGATAAGAATCTTATAAAAATTTCATCAGTTTCTTATATAAGATACTTATCAATATCTTACGCATTTCCAGCGACGGTCTTACTAAGAAATTCATAGGATTCTTGCAGATATTCTATAAGATTCCTATAGGAATGTTATATAAGATTTGACTCTAGAGAGGGTAGTGTCATAGCAAAGACCCTAAGAGCATTTCTACCCATATTGCTTCTTTCAAAAGTTGTGAAATTTTTTCGTTTGCCTGAAGAAATTTTCAAAGACATTCAGTTAGCTGTCGTATATCCGCAGCATCCGAAGTACCAGCATCAGTTTATGCAATTAGTTAAAAGGTTTAAGATCGGTTACGGTGAACATCCTTCGCTATCTTTTATATGAAGCACGTTGATAGTAGCGATTTATAGTCATTCTAGTTCATACATTTAGATTCTGATTGGTCATTTATCTTGGTCTGATTGCAAAAGAATCCATGTGGATCATGCTCCATTACGTCGTCATGCAGACAAAAAAAAGCACTATTTGGCGGGGCAAAAAATTAATTTCAATGACTATAAGGTTTTTTGTACGATTTTGATGTAAGTTATCTTGACCGCGTCATTATAACTTGTCCTGATACATTCATCACCGTTTTTATTTGAAATTCTCAAGCACATAATGGCAGCTCTCAACCAATCAGGATTCTGAACAATAAGTATATATATATATATATATAGAGCAAGAAAGAAAGAAGGAAGCTGGTGGAAGGAAAGTCAGAAGTATGATTCCTCAATAACAGATATTTGTGCGACAAAAAAGGTTCAAGAGAATGTTGTCAATATAATTTCTTTGATCGACCAGACAGAAGAGCATAAATCAATGCTTCCTCCATTCTGGATGGAGGGCTTGTGATTAAAATGAAACACGTGGGGAAGAACGCGCGTAAAACGGTTTCTTTCCTGACTTTAGTGTATTCACTTTTTTACTTTTATTAAAAAGTTAAAATGTTTCGAAATGAAATCCCCTCCAATCATTGGTTTAGTCTAGAAAATCTTGAATATGTTACGGTTTGCAACATATTAGGACATGACATTAGTCGGTTTTGAAGAATCAGGCCATCTCCACATATTGCTTGTTTTTAATTCTCCTGATTCTTTCTTTGACAATTAACAATATAGACGTCAGATGTCTCCAGCTCGAGACTGGTAGCACTCGTTTGTTTATTGCAGATGCCCATAAGTTTTGATTTCGTAGGTTTCCTACCCTAGAGATTGCGGTAAAATTGAGTAAACTTCTAGGCTTCCACATTCTATTGTTAATCAATAGTAGATGTTTCATTTTTTAATGAAAATATTTGCATATATTGATGATGCATCTTTAATACTTCTTAAATTTGGTAGTGTTTTGTTCTTCTCGTTATAGATTTTGTATGTAGGTTTGTCTGTTTTCGTTACTCCCATTGTAATATGAATTGACTGAAACCAAAAGACAAATAATTTGAACGACAACCGGTGAGCTATATTCTCTGAGTGACAAACCATGAGTCGTGGCGGTAATTCAAACCGTAATCGTGTTCGCGTGCCGGGCGAACATTTAATAGCATTAGGGGTCCGAAACACTACTCGTGAAACATCGAACACCATTATTACATCCACAACAAACAATAATGTTATGAGTCAAAATTCATCCTTACCCAATAATTCTACCGCTATTACAACAAGTAATATTCTAGAAACAGTAACAACAACAGCAGTTACGACTACACCTACATCATCCGCAGCCAATATCCGTCCATTTCGTCCAGCTGTTCTACCAACAACAAATCGGTATAGTGCAATTGACAGTATATCCGATCAAGATCAGATTATTTTATTATCTTCAAATGTCAATATTAGCAATAACAACAATAATAATAATAACAACGATTATTTTTCGTTCGATACTGAACAGTTTCGCGTTAATTTAAAAACAGAGTTAAGTAATAATAATGCTAAAGGTATCGAACAACTAATATTAACTGGAACTAATTATCTAATGTCAACCCCGAAACGTCAATTACAAGATCTAAATATATTAATTATTCTTAGTTGGTTATCTGCAAGACAATCGAGTATATTTATCGTGCCATCAGTTACAAAAGCGTTATGTAATTTGCTAAAATCACAAGTATTCAATAAAATTATAAAATCAATCACAGCACAAACACCATCGATATTGTCCAATCAAATAGTGAACCCATATGTGTTTATTTCACAAATACTTTGGCTTGCCTATCAGGTAATTCAGTGGCGTATCAAATACTAGACCAGAAGATTATTACTCTTCTACGCGCGAAAAAAATTCCATTTTAGGTGTGTGAGAAATTTCTTAGATATGCCAATGGATAGTTTTACAAGATCTGAATCCATCTAAAAAAATGTAGAATATTTTCTTTTCTGAAGTGACCCATGTTCTTTTTTGCATTTTTAAGAACCAGTCAATATGGCCAGAAGAATTTATTGAAGCCTACGTTGAAGATGCGTTAAATGAACATAACTGGATTGATGATGTTAACTGTAGTCAATTTGTTTCAAACATATTAACTGCATTTGATACTCGACCCCGAACTTGGAAAATTGATTCGTCTAATCAATCAAAATCTACATCATCGATAGTTAACAACAGTGCAGTAATTGATGAAACAAGCAATGACAGTGCTTCAGGACCAAGTGGAGAAATAATACCCTTATCTGAATCTGATATGTCAATTGACGATACAGCATCCACATCTCCTACAGCAAATTTAACTTCACCCCGTTATCTCGGTCGTCAAGATTCTATTCAATTGTTGCTTATATCAATGATATCTAAAGCAAAGAGTAGTAGTACAACGACGACAAGCGGAAGTCAACCACACGAAACAGATAAACTTTTAAAATTACTCGAATTATCGTGTGGTCTACCTGAAATCCGAACATTAGTTCTTCAACGTCTCGATGTATGGTTGCAAAATCCAAAATTATTTCGTTCGGCTGAACGTTTATTGATAGCACTATGTGAAAATATAACTGGACGAAACGATCTGACAAATGGTCATGACAGTGGCGAGCAAGAAGATGAAATTTTACGAAAGACTATGGAACAATTACTCAATTTAAGATTTAAAATACGTGCAACATCGACAACAAAACCATTTTTTTCATGTATCAAAGAAATGTTGCGGATAGAAATAAAATTAATTGATATTTTCATACGTTTGATCGTACAAAATGAACTACAATTACAAGGACAACAAACAACAACAGGAAAAAATCCATCTAATATGTCTCTGTTACAATGTTCATTTCAAGCTAATCAAGAATACTCAATGCAAATATTAGCATACACAATTCAAACAATTATAATAACTCAACCACAATCAATCTCAAAACAACCACATGAACATGAATTATTAAAACAATTACGCATATTTCTGAGAGAACTAATTAGATTTGCTAAAAATGATTTTGATTATTCTCTATTTTGCATGAATTTAATTAGTATGGAGCATTCATTAGACCAACAAGTTCTATTTTGGAAACAACATCAAACATACAATGAACCGCAGGTAAAGTTCGAGAACATCAAACAGACGGTGTCATCTCATGCGTACCTCTAAATATGTATGCGTTATTTATTTAGCTCAACAGTGCAGGATTTTCAGTTGTTTTTAGTCAGCGTGGTGAGATTTTTCTCGCAGACAGTCTTTTCTAGAAAGCCAACGGACAGTGTCAGAACTTAGAGTGAAGAAATTCTTCACCCATCCCCTCGTCTAATCAGAAATCCTGCATCAGTCAGTGTTTTGTAAAAGTCTTTCAGTATCTCCAAAGGAGAAGGAGTTGAAGTTTTATACTCATAAAGCGTTGATTTTGACCTATTTTTTAATCTTCGCCCCTCCCTCGGGTGTACTCATCTCACATTGATAGGTATATTCATCTTAACAGAGTGGTCTATCCCTCTTGAAAGGGTAGTATATTCATCTTAAAAGGCAGCTGCAATTTTCGTTGCTTCTCTATGTTAGTGTACACTTCCCAATACCATCTCTCGACTAATGTAGAGGAGTTTGACCATTCTAGCCCTACAAGAAGCTGCTCTAACAAGGTTTTTGATATCACTCTCACGGATGCGGAGGAAAAATGAATAACTACGTTTCACTTGCTAAAGGCAACAAACAATAGTACTACTGCAATCCAGTTTTATCTCAAAGCCTGAGTCAGAAAATTGCTATTCACTTCAAGTGTTCTCTGAAAGTTCCTCTTAATCGTCCACTGTCATTATTGGCCACCTATCAAAACTCATCTTTCTTTTTCTTCTCGAGAACCGATTGGACATTAGGGAGATATTGTGCAGTCCATCACCGCATCTTCTACACAAATTTACAATTCTAACCAAACTCATTTTCTCCAAATTTTCGTTTTTTGAAGACCTAACAGCTTTTCGCTGAAGATTAAATGAATCGCTCATTCAAGTCCAATATTCCCCGTAAAAGGCGTATAAAGCAGCTGAGCCTTGACATAAACAATAGAAAAATCTGATGTGACAGAGGACTGACACCTAATTCTTATAGAGTAAATTACTTGTAAATGCGAATAAGAAGCTTTTGAATCTATTTTCTATCTTATCTTCAGACAGTGATTTTGAAATAATATGAATACAGAGACTTAAATTATTAAATATTCTTAATTTATCTATTTCAGGACACTTCTCCGTCGTCATCTCAACGTCTTTTAAAACGTTTACTTGATTATGATGTCGGTATTCGTGAGCGTTTTTTTTTCTACGTCTGCGATTTAATATCAATGATCATTTTGGTCGCAGCTGTTCCACTATTGCCATCCACTTCCTCATCTATCTCATCATCGATATCACGTCTAGTTCCAAATCCGTTGACGTACGATCAATGGCTTTTGTATATTCAACGTGCATCATATATTCAATTTTGTTGTTGTAAATTTTTTCTCTATATTATACCAAAATTATTTGATTATTCGAATTTATCTCAACGTTATGGAAGTGATTATGTTAGTTGTTTATATAAAATTTTATTTACGGATAATAGTGAAGCTTACTTACGTTCTGATAATTGGCCGCCCATTGAACAACGTGGCGATTTATTTCGTTTATCATCTGAAATACCGCAATTAGGTGAAACATTAGTTTTACTAGTTCATATTGGTCTCTCACCTCAAACACCAATGAGTTCTCATTCAACAATCGAATTAATTGAACTAATATTACGTCGAACTCTAAGTGCTGAACAAAAAATCATTGATCAACAGCAACAACAATATTTACGCGTACCACAAGAAATAATACCAAATTTAATATTGAAATTGTTTGAATTAAGTCGTTATACGTATCCACAACAAATTATCGTACCACAGACATATCAACCGCCGAATTTAGCAGTAACTGCTATCTACTGGAAATGTTGTCTCATATGTTTGCTATTAGCATCACATGATACACGAATCTTTGGAAAATATATTTGGGAAAATATGGCACAAGTCAAAATATTCATGGAAATGTTGTTAACAGGTGATGAGAGACTGGACTTTTTAGAAGATTTTTCTTAAACTATTTGTGTTTTAGGTGATTATAATTACCCACCACAATCATGGTTATCATCATTACCAAATCCAAGTCAGGATAAATTTTATATGAATGAATTGATTATGTTACGAACTGAAGAAGATTTAATATTAGAATTAGAACAATTTCTTGCTTCACGACAAACAATAACACGAACAAATTCTGAATTATTAGGTAAAGTTTGTCTTCTCGATAAACAAACACAGCCAAAACGTCCATTCCATCATTACACTGTTGATAAACTACAACAACAACAACCGAGTCAAGGTGAAAAACAATTTTATGAAAAATTACAAGCATTAAACAGTACATTTAAATTATCATCAATGTTATGTCGTTGTCGTTCACCCGATTATATATTAGATATACTAAATAGAAAACAACAACAAGAAAAGACGACAACATCATGGTTAGCTGGCTTAATTGATTCAAATATTGATTGTTTAAATATATTTCCGATTATATGTCTCTGTGATTATTTTCAACATATTATTATGACGTATAAGACAACAAAAACAAATGGAGAATTACCACAACGAAAAACCTTAAATGCACTAGAAACAATAATTCAACGGTTTCATACAATAATTAAAAATATTAAACAACAGCATGAACAAGTAGTAAGCTCATCAAATGTAAATATAAATTATTTCTTTTCTTCGAATTTTCTGAAGAGCCATCCATGTGCTAAACAACGCTTCAACACACCTTTCTATTCTTAGAGTGTATCATAGACTTTGATGACTGTTTTTTTTATATTTCCATCTGCTAATATCGATCGTTGCTGCAGAATGTGTGAATATTTACTTCCATGTAATGTTTTTCTGTCAAGCTGGTTTAGTCAATCTTTATTTTATTTATTTTTTAGACGAATGTGGGTGATAAACTATTGGATGATCCGGTATTAAATGATGTTGTATGTATATTTGATTATTTTTTTAAATGTTTAAATTCCAAATCATCCGTTATACGTTTAAATGCTTGGCAATGTTTACATATGATTGTTGACGACACCACTATTGATACAACATCAACGTTACCATTTTCGTTTTCGTCATTAATTTTGTCAAGCGATCATCTTAACATTGAAAATTTTTTATCAACAATAAAAACATTTAGATATTTTCAAACACATTTATCACCATTAATAAAACGTTCACTTGTGAATGCTTGTCATTTGGAAACAAATCCTATCCACTTACATCACTATACATTATTTATTATTGAAAATTATCGTCTAGATAACTATGATTTATTATGTGATTTATCGCTCGCATTTATTAAACGACACAACGTATTATTATCATTATTAGAACTGGATAAAGAAAAAAAATATCAATTAACGATCGCACTATTTGAATTTTTTTCAATGCATCTATTAAAAATGTTTCAACAACTAATATTAGATGGTCCACTAAAATTAGACGAAGAGGAAACAATATCCACTACAACAACAACGTTATCATCGTCATCCAAATGGTATTTCTCATTACCCGTTGAATCTAAATCGGTTTTAAATGATATTTATTTAAATTTAAAAAAGATATATTCGGATCATGATTTTCTGCTAAATATTTTAGAATTTAATGATACACCACCAAAATTTTATCATATTAGCATAGAACCACATATTGTTGAATTTTTAATCATTTTCTTATCTAATTTTGATTTTAATAATAAAAATGAGGATGATATACAAACCGCTCAACCATTAAAACAATTATTTTTTCCCACAATATCGTCAACACCATTACCATGTTTTACATCTATTAAACAAGAACAAGAGAAACAACAAAAGGTAAATATACAAACAAAGCATCTCTTCATTGTTTATCAATTAAATTAGAGAAGAAGGAGGAAAAAAATCTTGAATAAATAAACAGTTTCTCAATAACTACATCTTGTATACATCGTTGTTTTCCTTATGTTGATCTGATGATTCTAACCGTATGATCTCTGTTTTAGGCTGTAGCAACCACAACGACAGATGAAAGTCATTTTTATCAATTTTCAATAAATGACAATGATGGTCTCATAGATATGCGAACAACATCAGAACCTACTCGTAAACGTCTTCATTCATCATCTCCTACTCGTTCATCAAAACATTTGGCTACATCATCAATCGTTCACAATACAATTGAATGTCAACGAAATATATTTACATCAGACGATGTTCAACATTTTATATATAAATCCAAAAATAGCGAATTTGTTAAAATATTTGTACAACATGCCAATCTTACCATGTGTTTAAAATTAATCAAAACATTTAATGTACCTTATGTGAACATCTGTTATGTATGTTCAAGATTAGATATTTTACTAAACGAATCAAACTTATCGTTAAAAGAATTGAATCATTTAATCAAGCAATCACCGTTTTTACTTCCAATTGTTAATGCTTGGATTAATGAACAAATAGAAGAGGCCATACAACTTGGTCAAACATTGACAAAAATAATTGAAAAAAAGAAACTAAAGTAAGTATTTATGTCATTATTAATGACTGATTAAAAATGATTCAAATTTAAGAGAACACAAAATATATCATCTATAATGATGTATCATCATAGACAATATAGTTAGCATTTATTATTTTGAGAAGAGTTTTAAGAGCAGAAAACAATATGAAATGAAAAAAACTCAGTAGTCTGAAATTGATCGCAACAAGTATTCTACATAAGTCACCGCATCACATATACTTTCTTTTTTTTTTGGTGCGTATAAGTTTTATAGATAATATCGGTGACATTCGTACATCGATTACCGATTCAAAACAGATATTCATTATTTCTTATTAAAAATTTAATCTGTTAAATTTTGTTAAATTGTTCTTTATTTTTAGTCATCCATCTATAACAAATACCCGTAGTGAACCATTAACAAATATAAGTCAATCATTAACATCAACAATCTCAAAATCTTTGCCTATTATTACCTCTGTTCAACAACCGTTCATCTCCACCACTAGTTTATCATCATCTATTAATCATTATTTAAGTACATATAATCGTCGTATCAATGATTTATGCAATCATATTTCAATTGTTGAACAAGAAACGACAACTACATCATCTGATGAATTAACATTAACAAATAAATTAACTAATACAATTCAACCATGGAAAGATAAAAATGAATGTGAAGATTATTTAAAACGATTATTTGATAAAAAATTAGATCGTTCAAAACGTCGACGTTTATTAACAGAAATACAATGGATAACAAATTTAAATGAACAATATCGTTTACAATTAATACAAGCAATGATAAATCGTTGTAAATCAAATGATGTTAAAAGATTTGTAAATGGTCTCAATGAGTATACATCATGTTCATTAGCACTTTTGGCAATTGCATTTAAACCAACAACAAATGATCAACAAATTAATGATGAATGTTTAAAATTATTAACAACTCTAAAACATTATGAAACACAAGGTAAAAGTGCTTTTGGACTAAGATTACGAACAATTAAACGTCCAGGTGATCAAACAAATATCATAACACCACTATTGAATGTCAAACGTAATTTAACAGTAACAACAACGACAACAACAACAACAGCAACGACGAGTATTCCATCAACAAACATTAATCAACAACAATCTGATGCACTCAGTATTCTATGTGATTATTACCCAGTAAGAGACTACAGAATAGAGAAAAATTTTGAACATTATATTCACACAACATTTCCATCAAATAGACAAGATGATTGCAAACGTCTGTTAATAAATTTATTATGTGAATCTGAAGATAAACTATCCGAATCAACGATTGGCATGTTATTGGATCATTTATCAAACATGGAGAATTTACCATTAAGGTAAAAATAATATACGTTTTGTATTATATTACTTTTTTATCATCCTACTTTTAGAGTGAGTGAGACAGAGAAGAGTAAATAAAAACATTTTTTTTCCTTTTGTTTTAGTTCACCTATGATGAATTATTCATTGCAACAACAGTCAATCTATGCTTCACGTTCTTTATTTTCTCAACATTCTCGTACATCAATATCTCAACGATTATTGTTAAAACAATTTTTACATTCTTGTGATTGGACTACAATCGTTGATTGTATCTATGATTTACTAACATTACATTCGTCACCATCTCAACAGTCACAACTACAAACACCAAATACACCAACTCATCTCGGTGGTACCAGTCTCGTAAATCCTTATCGTTCATCACCCAATACTCAAATTGATTCTCCAACTCATTATCGTTTAACTCCAACTCAACCGATAGTTTCAAGTCGTTGTTCATTATTAGAATGTCGTGATTCCGTTTTAATATTAGATATGTTGCAATCTTATCTAAAATTACCACAATTATGGGTTGGTAGAGAATCAAAAATGTTAGAACGTTGTAATGATGAACCGTTAGTTGAACTAAAAGAAAATCATATTTATACACTAATTCTATACATATTGGATGAAGCCTATCGATTAAATGTATCAAAAAGCGGAAATATTCGAGATCAATATGTCTATCGTTACGCACTATTATGTTCATTGATTAAATCAAAACAAAAATATTTATTAAAAAAATGTTTAAATCAAATTTTAGTCGATTCACAATTACAAACATGGACAAAAGATATTCTACCATCATTTTATTATACATTATATTTATACGAACCAAATCTATTTGATAATGGTTTTTATTTAACTATACAAAATTTGTTTGGTGAAACAAAACAGCAGAGGTACGGAAATTATAAATATCAATTTTTTTCAATTATTAAATTCTTTGATCTATACGTCTATACGAAAATAAATTTTATATCATAAAGTTTATCAGTTGTCGATTTCAACATTAAATAACCTACATAGATTAAATTTTAGACATTCAAGTCAATCAATATGCAAGAATACTGTAACATAGTCACATTTTAGTTCTAACTTTTGTTATGTGGAGTAGGCGTCATTATCGAATAACCGAGAAATTATGACTTTTTTTTATTCGTTAGCGCTTATCGACTAAAAATTTATGGTTAAGTTTACTATCTCGATGAATTGATGTTGACAAATCCATCGAAAAGAGTCATTGAAACCTAATCGATATAAGTCGACTAATGTAAGAACTTGATTGAATTTGAATGAGCGATTCATTTAACCTCCAGCGAAAAGCTGTTAGACCTTCAAAAAACGAAAATTTGGAGAAAATGATGAGTTTAAAGTAAAGTTGAAGTTTTCTCAGTGGAACATTTGAGTTTGGTTAGAATTGTAAATTTGTGTAGAAGATGCGGTGATGGACTGCACAATATCTTCCTAATGTCCAATCAGTTCTCGAGAAGAAAAAGAAAGTTGAGTGTTGATAGGCAATAATGACAGTGAACTGTATAATATCTACGAAGAAAACCTAAGAAAGAAAGTATCTCTTTATTTATGCATCATCCGATCTATTGACATTTTCTGGATGTATTTCATTTTCAAACCTTTAAGTTTAGTGATAGGAAAAGACAAGTTGATAGTTGAACTATGATTAGGGGAAAATCTTAATATACAAATTTAACATGTAATACTTCTTTATGTTTAGTTTACTTGGTGGAAATTCTAGTACTCAACATCAGTTATGTAATGAATGCCATTATGATTTGATTATTCATGATTTATTAGTTCGTTTAAATAGTTTTGATCTATTAACAGCTTCTTCATCATCAACTGCAACATTTGAAACAAATTTATTACTACGACAAATTGCATCTGCTCATCCATTTATTGTTATTCGTCATTTAAATGTCATTACATCTTGTATTCAATCACGTTCAGCAACATTAAGGATTAATGAATATAAAAAACGTGATTCAAAATATCGTAGCTATTTTTTGTCTATATTTGATTTAATTGAACGTTTACAACCTTATATATTTGATCAAACATATTCACAACAATTACAAACTATCGTTGATATTTATATTAAAATTTGTATACCACAATTGTCATCGTTATTATCATCGAATTTATCTACGGCCGTTTTATCATCAAATTATCTATCCGATTTGATTTATCTAATTGATCATTTATTAAATTTTATTTATACTTACTTAACATTAACAAAAAATAATCATCAATTATTACGAAATTATCATTCAAAATTTTTTGAAAAATTAAAAGATAAAATACAACAAAATAACGAACTATTGAATGTTTTAACATCAAATCAAAATAATTCAATTATGAAAAATTTATCAAAATTAAAAATATTAAATGATTCACTTGATCAAAACGAAGATACTATGGGTAAGACTGTGAGGACTTTATTCAATAAGATAGAAATTTTATATTCTCAAACCAAAAATATACTATCTCTCCTTTCTCAACGGAAAATTAAAGACGCTTTACTTGATAAATAGAAAAAAACAATATTTGTCGTTAATTGAGTAAGTTTCTGAATAAAATACACACTGTTTTATCGTACTTTTCAATATCACATATCTATCTTTTATCTAAGTTAGATTTGTAACAAAAAAAGTCATAAAAATTGAAAATAGCGTCTAGGATCTACGAAGAGTACAAAACAAATCTTTTAGACTACAATTATCTCTCGAAAAAGGATAAAAAGAGTGAAGTTTGTTGCCAGTGATATCTTTCGTTTGTATCGATTGACGACAATAGAAAGTAGTATATAATTGTCTTTCAAGTTTCAAGTTCAAATCATGCAGGAAAACTGTCTTAATCAAGATAGATATTGTTTAAAGATACCTCACCTTTGAGACTCTTGATAAAATTTGTACTACTTCTAAAGTAAAAGTGATTGACTCTTTTTGTTTCACAGTTTATGTAAACGTCTTTTGTACATCATTTAAGACTACTCCGATCTCTGTAATTGTTAGTGTTTCAGAAATTTTCGAAAATTTTGATGTTAACCTGTCCACTTTATGACCTCTTGAAAATTTCATCCGATCAGCCTCAAATTGTGTCATAGATGACCATAACTAAGATCTTTTTGTTGGTGTTGTTTTTGAAAAATATTACTTCGTTCAAAAGTTATAACAAAAACCTTTAAAAGACATAGAATTTTGAGTTTCGAAACTCTATCACTTAACGTCAAAACATTTTTTTCTAAAAATCAAAAAAAATCACTCTGTGTTATAGTCACGGCGCAAAACTCACGTTTTTTGAGAGATTTCAGCCAAAATGATCAGAACTCAATTAGAAAACGTGATGTAGAATTGAATGACATCGCGTTTTGTACAAACCTCTTTACTCTGCAAGAATGACTATTTGAAATAATTTTCGAGCACCAAAATGAAGAAAAAGATCTCAACTATTGAAAAACAGTTAGTTTTTAAAAGTCAAGTAAAAAACTTTAAAAAATTCGTATCTTCCAAATGAACGATCATAGAGAGTAAGGTATGATTTTATTTTGTAGAGGACAACATGTCATATCATGCTTAACTGATGCAGAGAGTGTATTCTTAAAGTGTCTTTCAACAGAGAAAATGACGGAAATTTTTTTTTAATATTCATTCTCTTTGATCAAAATTCCATTAAAAATGTTTAAGAATTCTTATAGGTTAATTTAATTTCATTTTGTAGACAGTACATCAATTCTTCGTCATACGTACGTTAGATATCTCATGATCTCAATTGATATTGTTTAACAGAACAAAATCGAGAAAACATCCTCTTCATAGACACTAAATTGACTTTCAAATTACATTGGTTTCAGTCTCAATTGACATTCATTTTTTTCCTTTTAGCTCTAGATAATCAGCAGTTAAATCAACAGCGAACAACGTTTGATGTTCGTTTGTGTCTAATCGATCGAAATAACGATGAACAACAACCACATCATCAAATGATATCTGGCAAAAAATTATCATTAAATCAACAAAAATATGATGATGTTCAACGATTTGTTTCAAAATTAAATGATTCAAATTCCATTGATATTGAAGAAATATTATCAATTCTATATGATTTAAAACAAACAATTGATCGTTATTCATCTGTTGATATTTTAGATTATTTTGTTGAATGTTTAACTAATCTAATTCAACATGAAAATAAACAAATTCGAGAATATGCATATGAATTTATTTTAAAATATTTACAAAAATATCCTCAACGTTCACAGTTATTTTCAACATCGTATATAAAATGTTTAACACATACCGATAATGTAAACATATTTCAAACGGCAATTGAACATTTTCAAAATTTAATTATCTATTATCGAAAAGAGTCAAATGATCTTTTACATTTGATATTAAAATATGGTCTAATTAATAAAATTGATGTTACATTAAATATAACACAAGCCATTCGATTATTAAATTTATATAAATATGATCAACTATCGTTGAATATTAGTGGAGGATCAATGTTGGTACCAACACAAAATCCATTACTTTATCAAACGACTAATACGATTAGTACAAATATTATTTCGGAATAGTAGCATGTTTACCTTCTTCCTACTGTCTTTCGATCATTCATTTCTAAATTCTAAATCACAAAATATGTCTGTCTATGTGTGCTTATTATTTATAATTATATTTTGTTTGTTTTTCATTGTTTTTTTTTTGTTGGTTTATTTATTTTATCTATTTGTACATCAGTGTACGTGTGTTTGTGTACATAGAGAGTATAGAAAAAAGACGAAAAAAAAAAGCAAATTTTCAGATGAAAATATAATTTGAATCTGTCGTACATTTTCGTTTTTGTTTTGATTTATAAACAAAAAAAAAATGTTTTTATTGGCAAATCAAGTTTTTTGAAGTACAACGTAGAGATATTTCACTATAAAAAATAATGATCATGTTTGATGTACAATTAGGATTGATCTGTTGAAACTCATTAATAGTACTTTGATCAGTCCTGTAATTTCTATTACATTGTCAGATAGAAACCACAGTAAAGGAATCATATTCGAAATGTTCTACGCTGTTTACTAGTGACACACCTTTAGAACGGAGAGACTGAAGTGCCATTCTTATTGGTTAAAAAGAACGAATGAATGTAATTGGTTTTTTGTTATATATTCCGGAGGAAAAAAAAGAAAGAAGCATAATTTATAAAAATATACGAGTCGATTGAAATATGGAGACATATGGTCTAATGTGCATGATTCGAAATGAGTCATCCATGTTCAGACGATTGTTTATAAATTTTTGCGTCAGTTTTGCTAATATCAGATAATCTTTTCATTTGAGATTCTATTCTATTTCTAAGTCTTCTTCCCATGATTTTTCATTAGTATTTACTTAAGAAGAGTGTACTCAGTATTTTTCTCTCTTCTATTACATCGTTCGCAGAGAGTAAAGGAGTGTCATATTTAACCTAAGACTTTTCGTATAACTGACGCACCGTTCCTATTTCTTAAGTTATAACTGTCCTTAACTAAAGCTCTTTCTGCTGTATTATATAGATATTTATTATTTCTAGATGACTACAGTACCTCCGACAACTACTTCTGGTAATAACAGTAATCCAAAGGCTGATAGTAAAGCTATTTTTACAGATGCTGAGGTAAAGTAGCTTTTATCATTTGTCTAATGAATCATTTGTTTTTTCTGTCTTTTGTTTCTCGTGTAGGATGCGTTTCAAGGTTTAGATGTATCTCGTTTATCTCCAGAAGATATTATATCTCGGACACGTTTACTCGACAATGAAGTTAAAGTTCGTATGCCTTTATTTTCCATCTTATTCTTACTACACAGCCTATTTTCATTTTGTTTTTTATTAGATAATGAAAAATGACATTGTACGTATTTCACATGAGTCACAATCAATGCGTGATAAAATTAAAGATAATAAAGAGAAAATAAAAGTGAACAAAACGTTACCATATCTTGTGTCTAATGTTATTGAAGTAAATTCTTTAAAATTCTTTATTTCATTCTTTATTCATACTGCATTATTTTTAGCTTTTCGATTTGGATCCGCAAGGCGAGGAAGATGAAGGAGCAAACATTGATTTAGATGCTCAACGAAGAGGAAAATGTGCTGTTATTAAAACATCAACAAGACAGGTGACTGAGTACTATCTTTTATTTGTAACAGATTTAGATCGATTATATTTCTTATTTTAGACATATTTTTTACCTGTCATTGGTTTAGTTGATGCTGAAGAAATGAAACCAGCTGATTTAGTGGTAATTATTTTTGTTTTGCGTCTGTGACATTGTTTTAGTTTAATTATGATTATTTTTCTCTGTTTAGGGTGTCAACAAAGATTCTTATTTAGTATTAGAAAAATTGCCAGTGGAATATGATTCACGTGTCAAAGCAATGGAAGTTGATGAACGTCCCACTGAACAATATGGGGATATTGGAGGATTAGATAAACAAATACAAGAATTAATTGAAGCTGTTGTATTGCCGATGACACATAAAGACCGATTCGAAGCATTAGGTGTACAACCACCAAAAGGTATTTTCATTATATGGTGTATTAAAATAGTAGTGTTGATTTTTTTTCCTTTTTCTCTTTAAAGGTGTTTTATTATATGGTCCTCCAGGAACAGGAAAAACACTTTTGGCACGTGCATGTGCTGCTCAAACAAAATCAGCATTTCTGAAATTAGCCGGACCACAACTTGTTCAAATGTTTATTGGTATATAGTATTCGTCTATTAAACTTCTAGATTATTTTATATATCTTCCATTTTCATCTATATAGGTGATGGTGCAAAACTAGTACGTGATGCATTTGCATTAGCAAAAGAAAAAGCTCCCGCAATTATATTTATTGATGAATTAGATGCTATTGGTACAAAGCGTTTTGATAGTGAAAAAGCTGGTGATCGTGAAGTACAACGTACAATGTTAGAACTGTTGAATCAATTGGATGGTTTTCAACCAAATCATGATATCAAGTACGTACAAGAAAGCGTCATGACTTATCTGTCAGGTTTTAGCTCTACTCTCATTAGAAGACTAGCTAAAAAACCAATAGATTCTGATATTCCTCATTTTCTTGTTTTTAAAATGAACAGTGTGCTTGTTAACATTTTTCTTGTTTTTTCTTTAGAGTTATAGCAGCTACTAATCGTGTCGATATCTTGGATCCAGCATTATTACGTTCAGGACGTCTAGATCGAAAAATAGAATTTCCGCATCCAAATGAAACAGTAAAAATAAAAAATAGCTCTTCGTTTATCTCTTTATTGTTATCATTTTTCTACTTTTAGGCACGTGCACGTATTATGCAAATACATAGTAGGAAAATGAATACAAATAAAGATGTAAATTTTGAAGAATTAGCACGTTGTACAGATGATTTTAATGGAGCACAATGTAAAGCCGTGTGTATCGAAGCTGTACGTTAATGATCGTTCTCTTTGTAGTTAAACATTTTTTTGATGCGATATGTTTCCACTTTAGGGTATGATTGCTCTTCGTCGAAATGCTGTTGAAGTAATACATGAAGATTTTATGGACGCTATATTGGAAGTTCAAGCGAAGAAGAAGATGAATTTAAATTATTATGCTTAATTCAAACACTAGACGAAATTAAAATCATCTTTTTATTCTAACTGTTTTTTGTTGGTCTTTTGTCTATTCTGTTTGTTTTGCTTGTGTTTTTTGTAGACATTTTTAATTAAACATGAGCTTATTCTGAGCGCGAAAATTTTCCGGTTCGTTAAGCTTTGATATCGATAATAGGTACAATAAGTAAATGATATTGGTTGAAAATGATTCGAGCTGTTAAGAGTCATTCTCTGTAAGAATCATCCGATCACAAGCGGGGATAGAAAGTTGTTGAACTCAGAAATCGACGAAACTATCAGATATATGGTAACTAGGTACTCTTGGAACTAGGTAACTCGTGGAATTTTCAGTCCTGGGCTGTTTTTCGGTGAAAGGATTTCGAAAAACTCAAAATCCAATCAAAACTTTCCAAATTCTTTTGAATAAGCAGTTCTGTAGAGCCCGTCAAGCTGATCATTTATGCATAAAAACCTTTGATAAAAAGTACGAAAAGTACTTAGACTATAATGACCATTTCCTATGCAAAATTTTGTTGAATAGTCGCTGCTGTCTGTGTTCATTTTAGCCAGATTCTCTATAAACCAGCTCCACAGTATGACTGAGTGATTTGTGAATAGTTTGTGTTCCATTGTTGGAAAAATCCCGAAATACAGTCAAATAGGAGATTCTTCCAGACCGAAATTCCGGCATGCAGCAAAGCTCTGTAAAAAAATCTGAAATAGTCATTTTGCAGCCCAGACTTTGCTCCATCACATTATGTCGAGAACTTTTGATGACCGCTGAAAAAATGAGAAAAATCATCGACGAAGGAGATTACAAAAAAATTACTTGTAATTTTGAACCATATTGATCTGCGACAAGGCACTCAGTCAAATCCTATTATCTTAGGCACAGAATATCGTGGAGAGCTGCAGAACGTACTGTTTTACTCAGAATTCTCAGCATTACCTTCCAGCATTGTCAAAATCGGCAGTCTCGTACGACAACAGTCCTGATATCTCGGCGACCAACGAGCGTGAAGAGCTGCGCAACGGCTCATCTTATTCAAAATTGACCAGGCTATCGAATGGCAGGTTCAAGGAATTTTGACTGATAGTCAATCCTTTCCGGGGAGGGGGGGGAGGATTTTCCCAGTTGTCGTTGAAGGCATTCCAAATGTAAATAAAATACAAATTGTTAGGTTCCCGGATGAACTAAGATCTTTCTCACCTAACGTTTATTTACAGATAAAAAAGATCTCCCTGAATAATAAAATTGATCTATTTATATAGGAAATATTGCGCGATAGTCTTGAGTAGACTCTGCGCAATAATCTTGGCTAAGCTCTGCGCAATAACCTTGAATATATTCTTGCACCATAGATCGAATAAATTGTTGACGTTGTTGTTTTATTTCATGGTAAAACCATACCCCACCATCTGCAGGCCATAATTTCTTCCCTGTCAAAAACTGGGAGTTGTTCTTCAAATGATGAATTTTTTTTCTTTTTCAATGTTTTTTCCGTGTTAGGTTGTATTCATTTCGTGTAATTTTCTATAAATCGCTGTGATTTATTTTGAAGATAACAGCCAAAATCACGCATGTGTTGACCATGGAAATAATGTTTTCTCACTGTTGCTCGCGTTACTACTGATGTTATGGATTGGGAATTTGTTTTTGAGAATCCTTCTTCTTCATCTTCTTCACCTGCTTCATAGAAGTATATCGACTATCAAATGGATCAACATATAATTCATCTAAATCGGTATCACAATACGATTCTGATCTATCTTCCGATTGTTGATCATTTAAATATTCCGACAGTATTATTAATTTGTTGTTGTTCATAATGAATGCTGGATTAATTTTCATTGACTTTATACGTTTCAAACATGCTAGTTTATCATGATCCATATCATCATCTCCTAAACCTTGAAATGGCATTTGAAATATGGCACTAGATTGAACATATAACTCAGTTTGATCATAATCTAATTTCACCAAACAACGTTGTGGTTCAGGACTAAATTGTATTTCTAATATTGTTCATAGCAAATGCTTGTAAAAAGTGGATCCCAGGAATGATTGTACATTTTTGATCATAAACCATCACTATTTGATAAATGTGAAATTGTCCATCCCAAACGCCTGTAAACGAGTTAAGATTGTGTTGCTGTTTAGTGTTGTGTCGGTTCTAAAGCTAAAGGGGCTGCCACTCATCATCTGTATAACGTGCTTGTGTGTTTGACTGATGTTTGAATTTTTGTTGATAATAACGTTGTCTCATTTTGATTTGTTTGGATTCGATTATACCTACTGGGATGTTGATTGCTTGTACTTACTGTGATGTTGGATTGACAGTAAGCCGGCTAGTGCACCAATGTTAGGTTCCCGGATGAACTAAGATCTTTCTCACCTAACGTTTATTTACAAATAAAAAAGATCTCCCTGAACAATAAAATTGATCGATTTATATAGGAAATATTGCGCGATAGTCTTGAGTAGACTCTGCGCAATAACCTTGGCTAGGCTCTGCGCAATAACTTTGAATATATTCTTGCGCAATAACTTAGCCTATATGCTTGCGCAATAACCTTGAGCATGATCTTCTGCCGTATGGCACGACTCTAGTACATGACATAACACAAATAAATAAAATCTTGAAAAATAAAATGCCTGACGCAAAAATCGACAATATATTCAAAAATAAACATAATTTATTTACTATTCAACCGTCAGATATACAATTTTTCAGTTGATGACAGTTGATGAAATTAAGCATGCATTAACAATAAATAGTTTTAAATTTGACAGTACTGAACTTACTCTGAACTTACTGGAGAACAACATATGGTAACATCAAAACAATGTAAAGAATATTTAAAAAATAAAGAGAAAATTAAAAAAAACAATTGAAGAATATACAACACCAATAAAACAAAAATAAAATATGAATGGTGATAATTTTCCTTATTTACAATCCAATTATTGGACAGCTATCAAACAGCAATGTGGAAATCTTCACAATAGTAATAATAATGAAATGATTAAAGAATTAATAGAAAAAATGTCGTACACAATTGTTCATGCATTGTCATCTGCTATGCAACAGATGACCACATCAATTATTTCGATGGTAATACATCAACTTCAAACTATTTTTGATTATTGCAAAAGACAGACAATAAACGATTTAAACTGATACATAACTCAAGGAAATACACGAATAATGCAAGTATTTGCTTAAACAAAACTATACAAACATGCAATTAAATTACCCCTAACAGTACGATGCCTATCATCGGATAACAATTTAAAAAAAAAGAGAAAAAAAGAGTAAAATATTTGGTACAATCTATTGTCTTTGTACAAAAAATTTTTTAAAGCATAAAACCTCGGTCAACAGTCTATTGTCTGTTTATTATTTTAATAAACTCTCCTCTTCTCAAATACGACGATCTTTGTTTTCTTCAACTTTTCTACAAGGTTGAAGCGAATGAGCATATATGACATTTAGCAGCTTTCTTTCTTTACACAAGTAAAACGAATTAAACGAAACTGAAATGATTTTTATGGATACAAGATACTTATAAAATAAAATATTATCAAAACATTGGAGTGCGAAGAATCTCAACTCATCGTGAGTTGAGATTCACGCCATAAAACCGACATATTACGTTAAACTTTGTTTGAAATTCTTGTCATATTATTTTTTACGGTTCCATCCACTTATCCGAAAAAATCAGGACGTAAAAAAAAAGGGAACAGAATCGTGTCTCACAAATATTTAAGTTAAACTTTAGATTTCTTTTAACTTACCGTAACTCTTTCAGCTCAAGTACGTCTTAAATTCGATGTCTGATATAAGTCTGATACCTATGAAAAAATAATTTTCAAATCTTGTTTTGGATCAGAGTAGGAAAATCGTAAAATCGGATGACATTAAAAGTCTTAAATGACCCAAGCAAAATTGCATTACCTATGAACAGCTGATAATGTTGAACTTGCGTAGATCAATACAAAACACTTCAGACTATTGAATCATATTGAAAAGGCGAACAAAATTTATAGCAACATATAATACACATAGATTTTTCAATTTTTTTTTATTGCTTCTGTTAACTATTAATAAACATAACAGTAGTTAGTAAGACAAAGCTTCTGAAAAAATTTTGAGAAAACGGTATATTAGCATCGTTTCTTGATTCAATCAATTCTTCTTGCTCAACATTTACTTGATGCCAAGTCAAGTACCACCTCCAGTTTTTAAACTTACGCTTTAACTTAAAAGAGTTATAGATTTTCTCTGCGAAGATTTACCTTCTTCTCCTTGACGAGAATGATTACTCAGGAAAAATACGCAGAATGTTTTTCAATGTTTTCCTCTCTATTCATCTGACACATGGTTGTAATGAAAGTATGCGGAATAAATGAATAAAGAGAAAAGTTGTCACACTTGAGTACATTGTGTTTATATTATAATATTTATTATTGTTAATTGTATGTATTAGTAATTTTTAAATACAACGTATATAAAAAATGAATTTTAACTATCCGCGTTTGATACAAGTTCAATATGAAGTACCATTTATACCGACATCGTTTTTTAACGATGATTTTTTCGATGAGCTGTTTAACTTTGAAGAAGTTCAACCAACTGACACAAATGACAATTTATGCATGATGCCACCACAATCATCACACAACATGCCATTTGTGGAACAAAATAATGCAAACCCATTGAACTTAATGCAACAATGGAATCCATTTCTATATCATCAGCATCATATGTTATCACCTTTTCGTTTTACTTTTGGAAATTTTGTACCAAATCAAAATTTAATACCTCATAGTTTTAGTTCCGATAATTTGAGACATCCTAGTCAACGTAATACTGATAACAAAAACAGATTTCGTCCGCCGATACCGCAACGTCAACCGAGATCTAATAATAATAATAATCAACAGAATGAACTCTATGATACTCCAAGATCAGATTTGCTAGTATCAAAACTAACAAGAGATCGTATATGCAAAGATGTTCCTTATCCTATTGTTCATCTTTTATTACCAGAAGAATTATTTTCCAATGGAACGAATGGACCACCTAATATTAGTATACTCGTACATCATTTGAAGAATGAGGGTTTGTAACATTTTTCAGTCTTCTTTCTCTGTTACACTAAGTAAGAAAGAGAGATCATATTATATACTTGTTTTTTTATTCATTTTATACCAGGTCGTTTAGCTGATCCAACATGGCGATTATTATTTTTATTAGTAAAACAACATTTTCAACAGGAACCGAATTTACTAACACTTTCAAATGGTTGTACAATTGTTGCCGATATACATGGTCAGTTTTATGATCTATTAACAATATTTGAATTAGGACGACATCCTCGTGAGCAACAATATTTATTTTTGGGTGATTATGTCGATCGTGGCTCGTTTTCATGTGAATGTATATTTTTATTATTTGCCTTAAAAATACGTTATCCAAAGACATTTTATTTACTGCGTGGTAATCATGAAACAAAACAAATGACTAAAATGTTTACATTTTATAACGAATGTAAAGTAAAGTATTCGGTGGATTTTTGGAATGAATGTATGGCAATATTTGATTGTTTACCATTATGTGCAATTATTGATGAACGTTTTTTTTGTTGTCATGCCGGTTTATCACCGCATATTCGATCTATTAATCAAATCAACAGACTGAATCGATTTCAAGAGACGCCAAGTGACGGACCATTGTGCGATCTGTTATGGTCAGATCCTCATCCACAATTTTCTAATCCAACAACACCGCCTTGGTCATTTAATGATCAACGAAAATGTTCATTCTATTTCAACTATTCTATTTGTTCACAATTTTTATTTGAAAATCGATTATTATCAGTAATTCGTGCTCATGAAGTTGTACCAAATGGTATTGTTTATTTCGAGAAGGGACAGCAGACAGATTTTCCCGTATTAATGACACTGTTTAGTGCTCCAAATTACTGTGATGTCTATCAAAATATAGCATCAATTATTATCTATGATCAAAAACGAAATTTTCAACCAATTCAGTATCGTCATCGGCCACATCCATTCGTCTTACCAAATCATGAATCGGGCTTTGTATTTGGTAATCGTTTTATGTTAACATATGTCAACGAAATATTACTGACAATTCTGCAAAGCAGAGCAAGACAAAAAAGTCAAACATCATCAATGGACGAACAAGATGATGTAACACGACGTTTAGATTTAAAAGAAAAATTATTAACTGATCACACGAAAAAATGTCGAGCAATCAATAATATGAATCTAAAATTAGGTAATATAATCTGGTTTAAATTTTGTTACGAATCCATTAAATTCTTTAAATTTTAGCTAATTTGACACCATCAGAAAATTTAACGAAAAAAGCGATTGTTAATAAGGATGTATTTGAAGAAGTGTTATTGAAGTCAACAACAAATAATATTGATACAAATGAAAATACACAACAGAATGCATTTGAACAAGCATTAAAGATTGATTCATTGTATGAAGAACGTATCGATTTAAACGAACCTGCAAAAGCATGAGACCGACCTTACGAATCGCAAAAAAAATGTTTTTCTTTTAAAAACATTGTACAACGCAATGAACTAAAATATTTTTCCACAGTTTATTCATTTTTGTCTACTGTCTGACATACTGGAAAATTGCACAAGCCTCTGATGATTAACTAGTTGATGCCCAGTGATCAGCTGTTTTATTTCTATGACAACAACAATTATTTTCACAAATTATTTCAGAAAGAGGTCTTCGACGGAATTCATGATAAATTGTATTTTTGCTATGTAGTTTCTATGATACAGGAAAAAAAAAATCATTCTATAATCAATCAGTCAATAAATATGTTTAATCTTATCCATTCGGTCCTTGACCCGTTCCTCCATAACTTGGAGTTTGAGTTGCGTCCGCGCTTCAACCACCACCTGCAGCTTGCACTGTAGCCCCACCTCCAGCTGCTGCTCCACCTCCGGCTGCAGCTTGAGTTACAGCTGCTCCTCCACCTCCAGCTGCTGCTCCACCTCCGGCTGCAGCTTCAGTTACAGCTGCTCCTCCACCTCCAGCTGCTGCTCCACCTCCAGCTGCAGCTTCAGTTACAGCTGCTCCTCCACCTCCAGCTGCTGCTCCACCTCCAGCTGCAGCTTCAGTTACAGCTGCTCCTCCACCTCCAGCTGCTGCTCCACCTCCGGCTGCAGCTTGAGTTACAGCTGCTCCTCCACCTCCACCTGCAGCCTGCGTTGCGGCCGCTGCAGCTTGCGTTGCGGCTGCTGCAGCCTGAGTTTCGGCTGCTGCAGCTTGAGTTGCGGCTGCGCCTCCACCGCCACCTCCACCTGCAGCCTGCGTTGCGGCCGCTGCAGCTTGCGTTGCGGCTGCTGCAGCCTGAGTTGCGGCTGCTGCAGCTTGAGTTGCGGCTCCTCCTCCACCTCCAGCTGCAGCTTGAGTTGTAGCTACAGCTCCACCTCCACCTCCACCTGCAGCTTGAGTTGTAGCTACAGCTCCACCTCCACCTCCACCTGCAGCTTGGGTTGTAGCTACAGCTCCACCTCCACCTCCACCTGCAGCTTGAGTTGTAGCTGCGGCTCCACCGCCACCTGCAGCTTGAGTTGTAGCTGCGGCTCCACCTCCACCTGCAGCTTGAGTTGTAGCTGCGGCTCCACCTCCACCTGCAGCTTGAGTTGTAGCTGCGGCTCCACCTCCACCTGCAGCTTGGGTCGTACCACCTCCGCCACCGCTGCTTTGTGTTGTTGCATTACCGCTGATTACTTCAGTTGTCTGTGGGGTACTGACGATTGGCCCATAATATCCTAAATGCAGACTTAAAATATTAATGGGTAACTTGATCAAGATCGTAGAAAACTTACTATAATGTGCTAAATTACCAACACCGATTCCTACTCCCGTTCCAACAGTCAACACGGCAAGAGTGCCAAGGAAAATGATACCAAACCGTTTGGCAGCTGGATCTCTATGAAAAAATTAAATCTGTTAATTTTTAGTTTACACCAAGGAGAAATTTCTAAGTGATCGAACCCAAGGCTAGTTGCACATGAGAAAGTCAAACGACCTACTATCCATTTTGAAATATAAGGCTGAAAACGCTTTTTTGAATAATGTTAAATAATAATATTAATAATGTTTGATACAACCACGTGTTTCGCTCGTTCATAAAACATGTGGGATAGCGACTGACGAAAACAAGTTCAAACTCCATCCTGAAAGTGATGTACCTCATTACTCTTTAAAGGTAGATTGTTAGTTTAGTTGAATAGTTTATTTTGCTGTTTGGAAGCAATGTGAGATTTGTGGCAATGCTTAATTTTGAGTAAAATTGAGAAAACATAGCGAACACAAGTTCTAGAAAAAATAAGCATTTTGTTACTTCGCACAAAAGCCAATGAAAGTTTACATAATTGACTCAAAATCAATTCACAAGGTAGCTCTAACTTTCACAATGTGAGTAAAATTATGCGATCTACTTAATGCAAGTCGAAAAATTCCAAAAGATCCATCGTTAACGGTGAAACTTTCTAGTAAATTATCTAAAAGGTCAAGATCTCAATTCTCATCATATTCAGCGCATAAAACCGATCACAGATTCAAATTTTTGAGCGATTTGAATTAATGTGTTCAGTCACATTGTGAAAGTTAGAGCTACCTTGTGAATTGATTTTGAGTCAATTATGCAA
>CAJNOQ010000917.1:0-39146 GCA_905250885.1 Didymodactylos carnosus | reverse complement strand
TTCTGTTTAAGGATTCCTCTCAGGAGATACAATGTAGTCCCTAGGACAACGATTTCACTTGTTTGGTCTTCTTTACTTGTTTCCTTTTTTTTGATTTCTTTAAATAAAAAGCTTAAACTAAACTAACTGGATAGCAGTAGTCTATTACAAGAGTTAATCTTGTGCACTCGGCGTCTGCTTTTTTTCTAAAAAAATTTATTTCAATAAATTTTCCAAAAAGTTGAGGTTTAGCAAGTGTACAGATTTACAA
The DNA here is from genome assembly GCA_905250885.1 of Didymodactylos carnosus. Lineage (NCBI taxonomy): Eukaryota > Metazoa > Rotifera > Eurotatoria > Philodinida > Philodinidae > Didymodactylos > Didymodactylos carnosus. The sequence goes on along the minus strand of CAJNOQ010000917.1, from coordinate 38,896 downwards.
TACTTTTTGGTTAAACAATATCTACAAAGAAACATAAACAAAGTTCGATCACTCATCTTATAGCAAACAAAAAACGTAACATAAATGTAGTATAATAAAAGTCAAATGAAAAAATGTACTATTTCAACTAAAAATCTGTTTCCCTTTTGAAATAAATACATCAAAGTTACAACGTAAGTTGCTAAGTTTTTTGCCAATTGCATTCCACGGCAATGTGGTATCTTGTTGTGAGATCAAATAATTGTACAATCGGATCGATGATTCCGTAAACGATATTACAATAAATGGCATGTTTGCATATAGTTGTGCTACAACAGATACATTTCCTAAAATGTACAAGCCAAGAGTAATGGTTTAAACACTCATAGGATAAAATAAAACAAGGGATGACCATTCTAATTTACTCTGATTATGAAATTTTCTATAGGTTCGTTTGTAGGTTACGATATTGGTAACCTATTTTTAACTTAACTCCTGACAGCTGTTCTCATTTTTGGAATTAATGGCTGCTCAGAGGTCCGGATGGATCCACACGAGAACGTATGGGAGAAGTTCAAGGAGAAGTTTGGTGATTTCTCTCATGATGAAGTTGCTTGATTAACCGACATTTGAGCGACCCCGACATTTGAGCCCCCAACATTCGACCGACCAACATTTGAGGGACCGACACTTGAGCGACGCCGCCATTTCAGCGACACCGCCATTTGAGCGACCGACTTTTCAGCGACGCACATTTAAAGGACTCCAACAATTGAGCGAAGCGGATAAATTAAAGCTGCTCACCTTCACCCTCACCCTCACTTACCCTTATCCCAAACAGCCTCACCCTCTACAGATCTCCAAATAATTCAGTTCATAATCGGACGACAAAAAGATTATCCTCGTCATCGTTATTAATCGTTATCAAAGTGAATAATCATTCGACTTTCCTGATCGGCAAAAAGTCATATTGAAAAGTGTCGCTCAAATGTCGGTCGCTCAAGAGTCGGGGTCGCTCAAATGTCGGTCGCGCAAGTGCCGGTCGCTCAAGTGTCGGACCGCATTTGAATGACTCTAACAATTGAGCGAAGCGCATCACTTATAGCTGCTCCTCCTCCCCCTCACTCACCCTTACCCCAAACAGCCTCACCCTCTACAGATCTCCATATAATTCAGTTCATCATCCGACAACAAAAAGATTGTTCTCGTCATCGTTATTAAACGTTATCGAAGTGAATAATCATTCGACTCTCCTGATCGGCAAAAAGTCATATTGAAAAGTGTCTAAAGTGCGGAGTCGCTCAAATGTCGGTCACTCAAACGTCGGTTGACGAGTTGCTTCTATTGGCTGAAAAACTTCAAAAGAATTTTTGGTACTTCTTATGAATTTCTTACGAACCTCTTCTGAAAACCTTATAAGATTCTTATAAGATACCTACGACTGTGGATGAGAAATGTTAAACAATCTTATATAAGAAACTGATTAGATTCCGATAAAAATCTTGTAAGACACTGGTAAGAGACTCAGGTGTTTCTGGGAAGATTCTTATATAAGAATCGATGTCTAGGGTACTAGTCGAACGGATGTAATTCTGAAACCGTTAGGTGGAACTTTATCAGTCAATTTATAAAGTGCAGACTGAGGCTCTCTAGTTTAAACTGCAATATTTTTAAATTGAAATGACACAATCAAAAAAGGAAGTACAGAGAAAAAACTTACGTTTGCGAAAAATGGACGGCGAGTACGCAACAATAGCAAAACCTTCGTCGGGTTGACAGCCTAAAGTAAAATTCTGTTCTACTCTTAAGGTGGTCCCTCTACTCAGAAAGCTATTTTCAAAACGTTGCATTAAAGAATAAAAAATTGAAGCGATTCATTTCTTTATTCATTTAAAATGTGATGTATCTTGTAGAAGCTTTTGCTATTTTTTTCTATCACACAGTCTAGATAAGAAAAAATAACGATCTGTAATGGAATCGAGAGGTACGTCAATATGACTTTCGGCAGTACCACCAATGTATTTTTGTCCATTGACGAAAGTACACTAAACTTTCACCAATACAATCCATGGTATTTTGCCAATAATTCAGTTACATCGTCAATGCAAGTTGTATTTTTTTTTAAACGAAGTGGACCTTCGACAATTGACGAACGTCTAGTTGGTCCTATTGGCGTACCTCCATGATTCCTCTGGAATAAAGCTGAAGTTTAAGCTTCTGAAACCAAATTTTGGGAAAAAATTACATAGGTTATATTAGGTTAACTTAGGCTTGGGTTGTGAAGCTTTTCAGAGGATAGATTATAGGTTGTTAAAACCTCGTAACCTGTAGGGCACTAAAGTCAATTCTCAAGCGAGCCTGCTTTTGTATGTTTTCATTTCCATTTTGTCGCTCAAGTGTAAGTCGATTTTATGTGAAACTGCTCACGTAGTTTTTGTTCTTAAATTGGAAGTAACCTGTAGATACGTGCTTAATGCCTAAAGTATTTTTCTAATGTGTTGAGTGGTGTCCGGTTTGTTGATCCAACTAAAACAGATTTTTATAAAGAAATAACTGTCTTCGTATTTTCGATCTAAAAACAGCTGAACTGTTTTTTACAAGGTGATGCACTTTGAAAGTTTGTTCAGAATGATTAGAAGATGACGTTGTGTTTAAAAAGTGCTACTATTCTCGGCAATAATTTCGGCTGATAACCAGAGCGACACCATCATTATTATATATTTTCTTGTATAGTATAGTCTCTGTAGTATTCAACGAGATGCAATAGTTTTGTATTTTATCTACAAATAAAATTCTATCGTATTTCCTAAAATCCTTACTTTAATGAGGGTATGGTTTATTTTTGTATTGGCTGTGAGGCTGTTCACGTCTAGGACTGATTGACTGACTCATAAAAAATTTACCAAGTGTATGTATGTATACGGCGTGAAAGCTACTGACAGTCGCATTAGTATAATCAACGAAATGCAATCAACAAATACATTTAACTTTCGCGTGTATTGTACTTTGAACACTATTACTACGCTTGATGTTTCTAGGTCAGAAGACGGTAGATGTGAAAGTTAGATATAAGTCACTAGTTCAATGAATGAGTTTATTCACGTAAAGTAAGAGATCGTCAAAGGTTCGCGTCCTTTAACGCGAATCGTCAAATAAATAAACAGATAAAAGCAAATAAAAAACAAGTTGCTAACTGAGAAAGAAGAAGAAAAGGAAGAACTATATAAAACAAATAAATAAATAAACGAGAAAAACTGGTAGAAAGTCGTTTTTTAACATTAAGAAAATAGGAATTTAGAAAGTCATCCGTTGTTTCTCTTTTTCAAGACAAACAACGGATGATCGATTCAGGAAGATTATTCCAGTGGGTGACTGTGAATCAAAAGAAAGACGAACGTATTATTTGAGAAGAGATCCGCTAACACGAGAAAGAATACAAACATACTTGGAATGACGTGAGTTTACGTTGATTTACCACTTTATGTCCACTATTTGTACGCATAAGGTTTGAATTTCCTTTTTAATACTACATCCCGTTCACAGAAAAGAAGGCTATGATCTCTCATTACGAAGTGACACGCCAAACGTTTTTTCGAAAACACTGCATATATTCGTCAGAAAAACGTTTGAACTAGTTCATAATGTATCTTTGTGTTCACTTTTTTTGTAGATACTTGCATCTATAACTCACAAACATGGTTACAACGGTTCCAACATCTCAGGTCTCAGGTTCATTAGGAACTACAACAGCAAACCCACGCGAAAAAGCTTTAGAAGATTTTCGAAAAAAAATTATGGAGCATAAAGAAATTGAAGCAAGATTAAAACAAAGTAAGAATAATACCGTTCACACGCCAATCAAGCACTGCTTATTTATCTTCCTTTCTGTAGTGCGTGAAGACCTACGTTCGTTAACAAAAGATTTCGATAAAAGTGAAAATGATTTAAAAGCACTGCAAAGTGTCGGACAAGTGAGTCTTCCAACATAGAAATTAAGTAATCGACTATAAAGTTTGTTTATCCTTAATTCTTTCTAGATTGTTGGCGAAGTATTAAAACAATTAACTGAAGAAAAATGTAAGTGAAAAAATTAATTGTTTTTAATAAGAAACAGAACAAACGCTAGCTTAGTTTTTTCTGTCGAAACAGATATAATAATTTCTACGTATATCGGTCCTCATCTTTCGCTATGACTTAGAAAATGGTTCTTTCCAAATACCTTCTGTCAGAAAAGGTTCATCAGTACGTTTCTCTGGTTCTTATTAACGCTATAAGGGTACTGCTTCCTTGATTATAGTCGGGATCTTATAGAATAAAGTGCCTCACTGTCGGTGCACACATAGTTCAGACCGCTCTTATTAATTACACCGATTATTATAATTATTGATTATTCAGAGCAATGGTAGTTAGGCGTCCACAAGCAGCGAAAGTTAAAGGTATAACAGAATGATTATAAGTTAATTAACTGGTTTAAAATACAGTACGCCGATCCATTTCTAACTCCTGAACGATACATCGGGAACACTTCATCCCCAAAAGAGAGCGGAATTATTGAACATGTTGAGGAATTCTGCCAGTGAAGCCATGTGACTGTATCTTTCGTGCTAAGTTATGGCGACTGGAGAATATATTTTTCTTATTGCTTGTTGTCACGTGTGGACAATCGTTTTCAGAAATATTTTGTGTTGTTTTTTTAATTCCAACAAAAGTTTACTTTTATATCTGTTAAGCATATTACTCGTTCTCTCTTACAGAGTGACAGGATAAAAAGCATATATTTTCTATGCGAAAACAAATTATGTTGTTTGTTTAGGTAACATAATCTAAAGTTGATGAACTGAACAAGAGATAGAGACAGACTTTAGAGAAATTTGTTTTTGATGATGAAATTAATTGTCATTATTTTTTTGCTCCTGTTTCAGTTATTGTTAAAGCCACAAATGGTCCACGTTATGTTGTCGGTTGTCGCCGTCAGTTAAATAAAACGAAATTGAGAGCTGGCACTAGAGTAGCATTAGATATGACAACATTAACAATTATGAGGTTAGAACAGTGTGAAACTGTACATATGTTTGATAGTTGTATTCTTTTCTTCCTTTTTTCAAGATACTTACCTCGCGAAGTGGATCCATTGGTTTACAATATGTCACATGAAGATCCAGGCAATGTGTCTTATTCAGAAGTCGGTGGTTTATCAGAACAAATTAGAGAATTAAGAGAAGTATGTAGTCATTGTAGAAGTATGCAGTCGTTTATAGAGAGTGAGCTTTATTGAGGTCGTTGAATTACCATTGACAAATCCAGAATTATTTGAACGTGTTGGTATCACACCACCAAAAGGATGTTTGCTATATGGACCACCAGGTAAGTTATTATATACTTACCACTTCTCATCTTATTCTTATTTTTTCTTTAGGTACTGGGAAAACGTTGTTAGCAAGAGCTGTTGCAAGTCAATTAGATTGTAATTTTCTTAAAGTATGTACGAAAGTGTTGTCGTTACAATTGCTTTATTTATTTAAAAACATGACAAAACGAATGAAAATGTGTTATATTGCTTTAACATCACTTTTCACTGCTTTTTTTATTGATAACAGACTATATTTTTAATGATATATCTGATTTTAAAGATGTATTATTAGATAGAGCTTTCAATATGCATTTATTCACCTGCTTTTAGGTTGTTTCAAGTGCCATAGTTGACAAATATATCGGCGAAAGTGCTCGCATGATTCGTGAAATGTTTGCCTATGCAAAAGACCATCAACCTTGTATTATATTTATGGACGAAATCGATGCAATTGGTAATGTTTTCTGGGGTTCTTTTTAGAAAATAGTTATGGAGTGTGCTTGTTTTAGGTGGTCGAAGATTTTCTGAAGGTACATCAGCTGATCGTGAAATTCAACGTACATTAATGGAAGTAAGTTTTTGTCTTTAAAGATGAAAGAATATCTGACATTGTACAAAATTATATTTGTTTGTTCAGCTTTTGAATCAAATGGATGGTTTTGACACATTGGGTAAAGTTAAAATGATCATGGCAACGAATCGACCGGACACATTAGATCCTGCCCTAATGAGACCGGGAAGATTAGATAGAAAAATTGGTAAGAGCATGTGCCGTCACAGTACGAATATAGGTTTTATTAGTTTTCTCATTCTTAGAGAAAAATTTCGTGCTAACTCTGTCAATAAATAACTTCAGTAGAGAATAAACAAACTTGACGTCGGGGTAAGATGTGGATAATGAATAACGTCAAAGTTTTAGTATTAGTCGGTTGATTTGAGTTTAAGCACTGTAACGTGTACAAGAATATGGAGAGTGTAATTTATCGCCGACTGTTACCTCATTAACTATAATCATCTTCCAAAATCTTTAAAGTTCTATATGATACTATTGAAGTGAAGACGATTATTAACTAGTGCTACTTTCGACTGTAATTTGTACAATTGTCTAAGAATGCTATAGTACTAATACATCTAATATTTGTTGTTTTCGTTCAGAAATTCCGCTGCCCAATGAACAAGCACGGCTTGATATATTAAAAATTCATGCTGCACCAATCGCGAAACGAGGAGATTTAGGTAAGTAGAGAATAACTAGTGGAACAGTAAACAGTTTTCTGCTTCTATCGTCCGTTGTTTAGACTATGAAGCAATTGTTAAATTATCAGATGGTTTTAATGGTGCTGATATGAGAAACGTGTGTACAGAAGCTGGTGAGTATTATTCATGTTTCTTTGAGTAAATTAAAAAACCCTTCAATTGCTGCTTAAAAAGACATAAATACAACATCTATATCTTTAACCGATTGTACTTGGTTTTAGGTATGTTTGCTATTCGTGCTGAACGTGATTATATTATGGAAGAAGATTTCATGAAAGCTGTACGAAAAGTGGCAGAAAATAAAAAATTAGAAACAAAATTTGATTATAAACCAATTTAATTGGTGACACTATGATTATTTATAAACATAATATATGTCTTTTTCCTTTATTCTTCGTTATTTGTTTACATCGTTCATTTGAAATAATAAAAGAAATTTTTAAATATCGATGGTTTGTTTATTTGTTTTAGTCCAATTCTTATCTTAAATTCAAAATCTGTAGTCTACATTAGTGAAATATTACAGTATCTTAGGTTTTTATTTTAAACTTCATATTCGGCTAAAGCAGAAATAAATCCATTATCTGATTAAATAAATGATCAATATATTTTACCTTGAACTTATTTTCGTCATTCATCTTGTCAATAATGTATAGACGATACACTTCATTTATAGTCTTAGATTTCGGCAACAATTTAGAAATCTAACGAGGGAACCGCCCCAGGTGCCCAATTTCAATTTCCTTCATTCATACCTCGTTTTATAGAGCACATCGAGCTGGTAAAAAGCCTAAAAGGATTTTTGCCCATGGTTCTTGAAGTCTCGGTTTTCTGCAAAACTAGTTTTTGAGAAATTCTAAAAAATAATCAAAATCTTTCATAATGAGGCATAATTGTAGCCCGCACATTTCTGATTAAAATGAGACGTCTTCCAGCTCTACATGACCTTTCTTTGCAAAGTTACAGAATTTACAAGAAAAGTCCTAACTTAATTTCTTCTTATTTCTACAGCTTTGAGCTGACAATGAACATTTAGGGCTTTTCTTGTAAATTCTGTAACTTTGCAGAGAAAGGTCATGTAGAGCTGGAAGACGTCTCATTTTAATCAGAAATGTGCGGGCTACAATTATGCCTCATTATGAAAGATTTTAATTATTTTTCAGAATTTCTCAAAAACTGGTTTTGTAGAAAACCGAGACTTCAAGAGCCATGGGTAAAAATCCTTTTAGGCTTTTTACCAGCTCGATGTGCTCTATAAAACGAGGTATGAATGAAGGAAATTGAAATTGGGCACCTGGGGCGGTTCCCTCGTAAGTAGTGAAATCTGTCCATTATTCTCATATATTTGATTATTCAAAAGACAAAGATCAACAACCAAAATAATATTTTTAATTTTAAACGTTTAATTTTTCCCTATGGGTTCCCGCTATCTTTAAAACCTTTCTATGAGTATTAATATGATTCTATTTTGAATAGATGATTCGAGATTTGAATATATAAAGTTCACATATACAAAATTATTATGAATATATTTCTAAAGATAAAATATCTCAAAAGCCCAGAGTCGAGAACTCTTTTGACGAACTTGAACTCAGAAGTAGTCAGACTTGTCCTTCTCTGTTTCAAATAAAAATAAGTTCATCTGAATAAATTCAAACGTCAAATGCGAATGTAAATAGAGCCAAGTTATTAACAATAAACTCCAAATACCATGTCATCAATAAAAGAAAGAATATGCTGATAGCTACATTCAAATTGACCCTTGGCCTTTTTTCAACTTGAGTCCACTAATGAGCAATCTAAAGTACAAATTAGGCCGTTTAAAAAAAAGTAATTTGCATGGCAAACGATGGACCCTTACGAACGAAAATCGAAAAACGAGCACATTCTCTGTTTCACAAAATGTTGCTCACTGCACGCTCACCAGATACTCAGGAAAAGTGTTTTGCAATTAAAGGCTGCTTCTATCTCTCAATGAAGAAAAATCGAGTGTGACTTTTAACTGTACGATATGCGAACAATCGACGATTTCTTGAAACGAAAGTGCACTAAAACACATTTTGTCTAACTCATTTAGCACGAGAGAAAATAAAATTGAGCAGTATGTGTTGTGCTCCAATGCAAATATTAAGAAGTGTGGGATATTAAACGCAATTTATTAATTAATGCGCAAGAAAATAATTAAATTTTAGAATTTGAGAACACAAATAGGTTTGCACCAGTTGCAGTTAACTGTAGCTGCTAAACTGTAAGATTGTCATATACTTTTCTTATCGCTTAAAGCCAAAAAAAAAACAACAGATCCGGTCTGAGCAGAGAAAAGAATATCAGGTAAATTTCCGTTAGATAAAGAAATAATGATACATAGGTCTTATTTCTCTATGATAGACGAATTCATTCTTTGTTTTAAGAATCTCATTCCAACCTTTATTCTCTCTACTTATTAAAAAATTATTTTCGAATTTGAAAAGATCAAAAATTTTGCTTTTATGCATAAATTTTTTTCTGACAGTTATGATCAATTTCGATAATCAAATGTACCAGTTTTAGCGGTGAAGTTTTTACAGTTACAGTTAACCATAACTTTTGCATACCTAAACACAAATAGTAAATTGAAGAGTTAGAAAAGAAAATAGTGAGAATATAACAGAGGAATTGAAGAATGGTGACCAGGAGAAAATAACGTTCAGAGTTTTATACTGTTATATGAAATAAATAAAAAGAAACGTACAGATATTGGTGAAATTAATTCAACCATATTGAAAATAACCAAGAACAGAAGTGAATGAAGACTGTATCTAACAAATAAATGTCATTAGTTTGCTCTCGAATGAAATGTCACTTGCTTTCAACCATTTTATCGCTACATTGCTGATTCTATAAATATTATTTTAGATGTCTATTGTAAGAATAGATTCAATAGCCATTCGAGATTCTCTGTTAAAATTTGGTGAAAAACGTGGTTTAACAAAAACATTTTGTCCATCTGAAGTGGCACGACAATTATATGGTGAGAAAGATGAAGGTTGGAGAGAGTTAATGCAACCCGTTCGTGATGAAGCTAAAAAACTAATTAATGAAAATTTATTAGTTTGTATACAACAAGGACAAATTACCGATATCGAAAAAGCAAGAGGACCGATTCGTTTACAAATTAAGAAATAAACTGTTTTTATTTTTGATATAATGTATATAGAAATTTCATTACTTTATTAAAAAAATAGCCACTGTACATGGCCACCCCACTTTTCCCATTTTTCAGCTACTACTTTTACTTTTTTCACCTTGTTTTCACTTAAAAGTTACTTTCTCCCAAAGCGTTCCCACTTAAAAGTGGCTTTTCCCCATGATCAAAATCGATGCATACTTTTTTCCCACAAGATATAGTGGTTAGAATGGAATAAGAACGACTCTTAGTCTTCCAATCAGAAAACTAGATAGGTTCAGAAGATGGACTGCGACCATTCAACGATTCCGCTCGTCTTTCAATAATTTTTTCGTTATTTTAAGCTTTAATTTGATGAAAGTTGGTTTCTTATATTGAGTTTTTCATAACGAAACAGTAAAAAATAATTTCGACAGATAGAAATAATCATAAATGTTAAGATTTCGCTTATTTCTAAAAACTGCACTCTATGAATAGATTGACCACTGGTATCTTCATCTACTCTTCACAAAAAAAATCGATTTCGTCTGCCATCAATTTCTTCTTTTTCATCCATACTCTTACAGAAACGTATGTACACATTTTTGATATCTAAATTATCAAAATTTTCAAAATATCCTTTCGATATACGCTTCAGGACTCGCATATTTAGTAACTCATGGAGGACGGACAAAGGAGCTGTCATGGCAATCGCTTTGTTCGTTTCCCATGAGTCAGTAAATATGCAAGTCCTGATACGATCTAAGAAAGTCTGGATTTTTGCTGAAAATCATTTATATAAATTGAACGAACGAGTAAGACTCAGAGTGTACTGCCTTGAAACATACACACACTCATGATAGGACAGGAGGACATCATTTGAGGCTAACTGGTGGTCAGAAGTGTCTCGCTTATCTGTGCTAAAGAAAGTACTAATGGTAGAAGATAGTGCAGGACACAGCTAAATACTGTGACGGAATCCAAAATGGTGTCGACAAGGTGTTCGTATTTCGTGCATCATCATTTTCTAATTTGATGGTCATATAGTGAAAAGCTATTGTAAAACATTTACATCTGAACCCAAACGAGAAGGTTGAGAAAAGATCTGTACGATTCACAGAACTCAACAGTACGATTCTCATCAACAATCTATTCAAACAATTTACTCCCATTATTGAACATGGGAAATGAATGATACTTCCTGCTAATAATTATTCTTGTGAACAGCCCTAATCTCCCACAAAATTTTGAATAAGGGATTTAGATAAAAAAATACGAGAGTTATGGAGCTACAATTTCACTGCTGACTGGCAAAACTCAACATTGATCTCGTCAGTGTCAAACAGATTTTTTTCTTTTTGAGAGAGTTTATCGTGTCAGAAAAGAGTGAAATGCAAATCATAATTTTGTTAGCAACGTAGATAAACATTGCAAGAATTTTTGGTGTCTGATAGAAGTTCTTGGTGGTTCGAAAAACCATTGAGATAACGATAGTAAAGCGCTAGCCTTATTTTCACCGACTTTGCTGTATTTCCATTGTGTATTGTATTTGGATTACCTCCCTTCGAAATCGATTCATATTATCTGTGTATTTGTTTGAATTAACGTTGAAAATAGAGTAATTGGACTATTAGTCGGTTGAAAGTTGACGTCTGCATGGGTATGACGTAAAAAACTATGAAATACTTCATAAAAGTTTCTGATACTCCTGATGTTTTACATTTTGAATGACAAATTTTCATATCGGTGCAACATGTTTTGAAGGAAAAATTAGCAAATTTTGGCTAATACACTCATACGTATGAGTTTCATCCATACGGAAACGTTCGGATAGTGGAAATAGATTTGTCTTATCTACAACTGAGCAGATTGTAACATAAGTGTTGTCGAAAAAAAATTATAGTTAAAATATTCTTTTTCTCTTGCTCATCGGTATATTTAAAAAAATATATGAAAATCTAAAGAAAGTACCTTTCTAAACTCCCGAATGCTTTTTTTTAAGAAGTTATAGCACATGTCCGCATCACAAGTCAAAATTGCAAACTGTGACCCAGGCCCAAAATATTAATTCCTAAACTCTCTTTCATTTTACCTAAATACTCAATCTTTTGTACTTTCACGATTGATAATAAAAAATGTTCAAGTTGAGAGAATATGTTTCGTTTCTAGAACAAATCTTAAATTTGTTAGATCTTGTTAGGTTTGGCGAAATGAGAAGACGAAAGGAAGAATGGATGCTGCGTTTCAAGTGATACATCATTGTACTCTTCTAATCATTAGTCAAAATGAAGTTGGTGAACAAGAGATCTATGAGAAGTTTTATTGTAAAAAAATAGTTTTCATAAAATTGAGACATTATGGGTATTTTCATACAGCTTTTTTCGAATGAAAATGTGATCGATCGATACTCATATCTACAACTCTCTCTTAAATTCAGATACTATATTGTTTGTCAAGTTTCGTCAAGGAACAAAGTCGTTTTCCCTTCAGCACATCATAAACATAACATTCAACATCAGACGGTGACCGCTTGAACAACCACCGCTCCTCTTCCATGAAATCTTTTTTCTTGTATTTGATTCGAAGAAAACTCTTGGGAATCAAATATCTTTCGTTCTAAAGATCGGATTTGTTGAAAACTGAACTACACATCTAAATCTAAAATTTGACAGTGTTCATTTTTGAATTTCCTTTCCATTACTTGTTGCTGCTGATTTCACGTTGAAAAAATCAGACTGCTTTTTGAGCTTACGAGGGAAGGCCCCCGATTGTCAAATCGCTTTTGACGTAAAACTTAGTGGACAATGGGTAACCGAGCATGCTGATTCCGAATATGACGATGGTTTTTGCCAATGCGTCTTTGGAGACCCCGGGTTTTTGAAAAACTGGTTTTTCGCAATGAAAAACTTTTTTGATCCGTTCAAATGAAAGCGCATGCTCTAAAACCTACGCAAAAATATTTTTTAAGGTTTTGGAACGGTTTTGAACAGAAAACTTAATACTACAGCCGAAAAACAGCTTGTCTGTTAGAATCGTCTAGAACAAAATGGTAAATATCCGTCAGTATTTAATTTTAATCTTTTAAAAGATAACATGGACAATGATGGTTGTAAGTAAAAATTTCGATAGTCGTTTTAATAGTCATTAACAAGGATAATAGACGAAGAAAACGATGGAGACAAAAATCAAAAAAATGATTGAAACGTTCAACAGCCAATGTCAAACATTCAATTGATGATGCACCAACAAATCTAAAATAGAATAATGACAAAATTATTGTTATTGATTAGATATACTATAAGATACATTACTTACATTTAAGATACATTAGTTTTGAATGTAATATTGGCACGATTGATGTGGAAATCGACTTTCGATCATATAATTTGGCTACTGTGTAGATTGGAACACGACATAATAAGACTTTATACATTTCGTTTGTCATTGGTTCTAACAACGTTATTAATTAATACTTGAGCTCTTTTAATGATAATATTTGTAACAGAGTAGATTTGAGATCATTTGTCGTTATATCGATCAATCCCAATGATCTCAATTCTTGAACAGATTTTATGTTAAATATTAAATCGCTGTCCCCGTTGTATTTTCATTCGAAAGTGTTAACGAATATAATTGATGCGCAATATGTGGAACAATTGGATATCGATATTCTAACCATTTTCGTTTGAACGTGATTTGAGTAGTACTGACATTTGCGATAGAGAAATGATTATTGAATTTAAACGTGAATTAAAACCATAAAGCGATTCGATGTGATCACACAATGCAAATACCTGAAAATTTCTAATATTCTTTCACATGGTACTTGAAGAAAACCAAACACTTATTATGATCTATAAACAGAAACAGATCAAATTGAAATTATGTTTATAACAATATTTTATTTAAGAATGACTAAGGACACGTAAAAATAAAAATGTGGTTTTAAAAACAAATTGATTCATGTATATTTAAAACAACACAAATACATTCTTTGAAATACACAAAGTAAACAAAACAACATCGTGTAAAAAATTTCTGTTGACCATACCGTGTTAAGAAAACATATACACAAACGATAGAGCAATGTCGCTTTCAACACAGATTTTGCCTTATTTTCTACAAAAACACACACACACAAACACGTATATGCTAATACGGTCGATCTCGATGATCTCTAGGTTGTCTCATGATCGGTCCGCTGCCAGTTCGTTCACCGCCTCTATCGCGTTGACGATCAGATCGATCATTATTATTAGTACTGCTGTTATTATCACGATCTCGATCCGTACGATCTCCTCGATCCCGATCATTCATACCCCCACGTCCACTTCTTCCACCGCGATATCCACCGCCACGCCCCATTCCATCACGATTATTTGTTTCATCTCGAGAGTTATTGTTGTTATTCATTCTTCGATCATTTCCACCATGAATGATAGCAACATCTAAGCAGAAGAAAAAATGCAATTCAGAAACAAGGGGAAAAAACTTATAGCTAATAGCTCAATCCTTACATTACTCTATAAAATCATGCATAAAATGTTGTTTCTAATATTCTTACCTAAATAATCTCCAACAGTAAAGCGTTTAGCTGACAACGGAATATTATCATCTGACCGTTTAACACCTTGTTCGGTAACGCCAATTTCTTGTATTCGATAACGTTGATAATGTTCTTCTGGATAAACGATTGAAAATGAAAATTGTGTACCTTTACGACGAGCATCGGGATTGACTTCTTTAATTAATGATGTCAATTCAGATAACGTGGCATCCATCCATGTGTATATTTGAAGCTCATTCTCAGGTGTATTACCTTGTTCATATTCACTACAATAGAAAGAAAAAAAGAATTCAACAGCATATACAGCAAGAATGATGAAAAAGTCCGAAAACTACAGCTTTCGAATGATGTTTTCATTCAAATTGAGCTCTTGCTCGTTAAAGAACAAAGAAAACCTGTTCAGCTATACACCAGAACTCCACGTTTTTCTAGCATGAATCAATAAAGAATATTTACCTTGACATATGATGTCTATGATTGCTACAAAATACTCTTAATAATAATGGACAGGTGCGAACACGATCGATACTTTTATCGATTTTACTAACTTCACCAGTTAATTTCGCTTCACTCATCTAAAACAAACAAAAATGCATATTCAGAAAAGTCTAAAAATCCAGCAGAATATTTGTAGATTCAATTATTGATTAGAACTAAATAACTTTTGTTGAAAAAAAATAAAATATAGTAGTTGCTGAAAGACGAAGCATGCTGAAGTCTTAACAGATTACTTAACAGATACTGAAGTAAAGCTGTTTTGAGAGACATTAAAGAAGAAAGACGAATAACTGACTCAGGGAGATTATTCCAATCAGAAATAGTTGAATAAAAAAATGAAGAATGTACCGTTTGCGGAGAAAAACCATCAGCAGAAGATGGAATGCAAACATATTTAGAGTAATGAAGGCGTAAGGATGAGTAGTGAGGACGATGAACAGCATAAAAAAGAGAATTGATTGTAGGCAGTTTCACAAATTGATGACAGCCGTTGGATATTGGTCAACTTTACCAGCGGGAACCATTTTTACTTCCTATAAAGATGTTCAAAGACGATGGCGATCCGAATATCACAGTAGTACACTTCACTATTACATTCTCGTTGAATCAGCGCTCTATTTAAAACATGATCATATTTGGTTTCCATAATTTCCTTATCAAGAATAAGTTTCTTTTACAGTCAGATGTACACTTTGTATTTATACAAATGAAATTACTTTATCTACTTTGCGTTTTTGAAGCAAAGTGGAAAGTGTCGCTTCCAGATTATCAAAGTGGTTATTTAAACTTTCAGTACAATACAAGTCTCATTAGAAACGGTGTAGAGGAGAGAACAAAAGCAAAATTCTATTGCACTATTGTATGCCTTTGATTTAGAGTACTCTCCTTCTAACCGATTCAGTCCGCTCACAAACAAAGAAATCAACAACATCAAACAATAAAGAGAATAAATAGTACATATACATATATCATATAGTGTGTTCATCATTCATAGCAGTCGATGTTCTCTATTGGCCAGTAAAACATACAATAAATGGTGCCTAATCAGCCTCTCAAATCTGTAACTAAATTTTTAGCTATATACAATCTAGTTGTATATAGCTTTCATTTATTTTCTCTCTTAATTTTCTGAATAAATACGTGTCATGTCTGCTTATTTTAAAAACCATATTTTTCTAATCCCTCAGTTCCTCTCATATTCTTAGCAGTGTGTAATGTTAGTTAACAATTTTTTAAAATCGCAACAAAATTTTAGAACTACTTTATTGTGAAGAGAAATTTGCCATAGAAATATGTAGGAATAATGATGGCAGCTTAGATTCAATCTTAATGGATGTCCAAACCCGGTATCATCAAAAATCATCACCAAATCGCTACCGCCAAAGTTAAAACGCGTCGAAGCTAGTGACTTGGTGATAATTTTTGGTGGTGCCGCGTTTCGACATCTTAATGAAGTGATGGAGGAGTCAGCATGGTCTTTCTTAGTGATTTCCTCTAAAATGAAACTCCAACTGATAACAAATACGGATGAAAAATTTTCTTTTTTTCAAATCAATAGTTTTTCTTGCTAGTCCACCCTAGTAGAAGTACTAAAACGTTTGTGTTCAGTAGCTCAAAAATTATACTTGAGTCATCGATACTCAAGAACTCAAACCTTATTCCTAGGTACTTATCGACTACTAACGCTTTTGTACTTTCCCGTACCGCTTAATTTCTGTACTCTTTTTGCAATGGAAGACGCAATAAATGGATATAAGTTTTATGAAAATCCAAGGGAAAATCCATATTTGCGGATGTTTTTCTATTTATGATTCGTTCTTCCGTCACCAAAGTATTACTAACGCTACAGAAAATACTGTATTTGCCAATCTCAACCACGGTCGAAAGAGTTCGAGAAAGAAAGAGAAAGATGACAATCTTTTGAAGTTAGAGTATAAGTAGCCGAAGTGGACTACAGTCTATAGCCGCGAGCGTGTGCAAAAATAAATGCGCCCGAATCGATTGCAGTGTACTGGCAATTTCAAAAGATACACTTAATGTTAAATCATACGTTGAGCAATCCAGATTAAATATCTTCTGAAGCTTTCAGATCACTGTGATCATCATTTTGAGTTCTTCAGTATAACAGAAGCACAACTATCCCTAAGAAATCCAGATTGTGAGAAGATCTCCATGAAAAGCATGAAGAACGCAAGAAAAACTCTCAGTTTCGTAGTGAAAAACACAAAAATACTTTTCCAAACCACCTTAGGCAGGCTTGAAGAAAATTAAACAAAACAAGAGCATTTTTCAGTACTCTACACACTATGCGTCTCGAGAAGGCATATATGTTAAGATCCCTATATCCAAGACTACTGACTGTACTACTTAGAAAAAACATGAGTTAACGCCGTACAATTATTTCATTTTTTTTCATTACCTATGGTCTGTTTTATATAGTTTGAATCGCTTAACTCCAGATACTACATCTTGCTTAGTGATTTAAAAACTCAATCAGACACTATCACTTATGTTTGCAAATGAATGAATAAACACCAAAGTCCGATACTAGCAGAAGAATTTATCGATTTAGAGTTACGTTTTCAAGATATATCACAAATACTTTATGAAAAATATCATCGAACGTCGCCGCCGAAGACAACACAAATGCAAGAACACACTATAACCCCAAATAGGACGAATAATATGAAATCTCGTACATGCACAATTTTGTAGTTTATGTATTAATGTTTGACATGTGTATAATAATATCATTTACGCGATGCTAGGTTATTAGTAGAGTGCTAGCAAGCTTGACCCGATTACAGTAGATAAAAAAGATGAAGGAATGGGGTCTACTGTAACGAGCTGATTATAGTAATTTCTATCTGTTCAAATACGGTGAGAATGTAGTTCCAAACTGATGTTTAGATTTATTATCAGAAAAAACAGAGTATTGAGGATTTTATCTAAACGTTTTTTGTATTTAGATATATCACCTACGAGCTTCTATATTTTTTATGTTTGTTGATTCCATTACAAGTTTTTTTATGAAATCTGTAATCTGTGCTATTTTTTTGTTTGACTTTTTTTGCTCTGTTTTTTTCTTTATACTGAGTCTATTTTGAAAAATCATACCATTTTAGTAGTAATTCTACGTTAATAATCGCTATGCTTAACAAATTATTCCATAGCAAAATGTGAAGTTTGAGTTTCAATTTCTTGTTCCTCAAGATTATATCAGTGAAAATCAAACTAAAGTTTGATAGAAGACGAAAGGAAGAATGAATACTGCGTTTCAAGTGATACATCATTGTACTCCTCTAATCATTAGTCAAAATGAAGTTGGTGAACAAGAGATCTATGAGAAGTTTTATTGTAAAAAAATAGTTTTCATAAAATTGAGACATTATGGGTATTTTCATACAGCTTTTTTCGAATGAAAATGTGATCGATCGATACTCATATCTACAACTCTCTCTTAAATTCAGATACTATATTGTTTGTCAAGTTTCGTCAAGGAACAAAGTCGTTTTCCCTTCAGCACATCATAAACATAACATTCAACATCAGACGGTGACCGCTTGAACAACCACCGCTCCTCTTCCATGAAATCTTTTTTCTTGTATTTGATTCGAAGAAAACTCTTGGGAATCAAATATCTTTCGTTCTAAAGATCGGATTTGTTGAAAACTGAACTACACATCTAAATCTAAAATTTGACAGTGTTCATTTTTGAATTTCCTTTCCATTACTTGTTGCTGCTGATTTCACGTTGAAAAAATCAGACTGCTTTTTAATCTTAGAGAGATCAACAATTTTCTCAAGCACGCGAACAAATTCCAAAAATTTTCGCGTTACATCTAGTACTTTCATCGTCATAACGAAAAACTGTTGAGAATACGATGTATTGTTCTTGATGAAAGTGTATCTCACTTACGACGGAACCTTTCGAGATGTTCCCTTCCGATTCTAATGATTTCTACATGGATCGATAGATCTCAATGAGTTAGTAAATACCCTAAAAGGATTCGTGCCATTACTTCTGAAGACTCGATTTTTGGAAAACCAGTTTTTCAGGAACTCCTAAAAAGTAACCAGAACCTTTCTTAATGAGGCATGATTGTAGCTCGCAGATTTCGGATTAAAATGAGACATCCCAGCTCTACACGATCTTTCTTTGTAAAGTTATAGAATTTACAAGAAAAGCCCTAAATGTTCATTGTCAGCTCAAAGCTACAGAAATAAGAAATTAATTTTTAGGGCTTTTCTTGTGAATTCTAGAACTTTGCAAAGAAAGATCGTGTAGAGCTGGGATGTCACATTTTAATCCGAAATTTGCGAACTACAATCATGCCTCATGAAGAAAGGTTATTTTTCAGAGTTCTTGAAAAACTGGTTTTCCAGTAAACAGAGTCTTCAAGAGTCATGGGCACGAATCCTTTTAGGGTATTTACTACCTCACTGAGATCTATCGATTCATGTACAAATCACTGGAATTGGAAGGGGACATCTCGAAAGGTTCCCTCATAAGCGAGAGTGACGCTAATACCAGCATGAGAAGAAATATTACGCGTTTATTGATGCATTTTTAGAATTCATATAAGAGTCCTTGCAACGTTTTACTAGAAAGTTATCCACAGCTGTATTAGGTCTTGTTTGCTGAGAATATATTGTCCTGCATACCAGACATTTCAGAAAAACAAATAATGACATGTTTTTTTCCAGCGGCGTCTATCCCCAGCTGAATATTTGAGGCATTTTGTGCCACCTCGAAGGTTCGATCTCTCAGTGTACCACTTGAGAAATTAATCTCTGCAGCAAAAAGGCGTACCATCTTACGTTTGTTTGAGGCATTGCGCCTCAAACATCCCACAGGATAGATCCTCCTGTTTTATTCGCAACAGCGTCATTTTTAGAAACAGTCTTCGAACCTCATGAAAACTTTCAAAACGCACTTGTAGTGTAGAAAGTAATACAGACTTGTGAAAGTAAAGAGTTCAAACTACATGTGAGTGGATTTAACGAAAAATGAAGTTCTCAAAAGAAAACTCAGTTTTTTGCTTGAGATGTCGTTAAGAAATTTGAAATCATAATAGTCGAAGCATTCGATGGAGTAAAGCTATTTGAATATTGATTATTGAAGAAAATACTTCAGCGAGAAACGATTAAAAATAATCTTCATCTGACTATCAATGGATGTCAACAATGATTTAAACGTTCGATGGTTCAAAATGAATATTTGTTTTCCATATGTTACTCTACAAATAGTGCGACAATAAATGATAACGGAATTTGAAGTTAAATATCACTAAATAATAGAATTATATTGCAGTTTTCTTCCATCTGTAAATGACTCTCGCTAATTAAATCAGAGTTTTTTTCTACTAAAAACTCAAATTAATCATATACAATACTAACGATAGCCAAATATGAGTATTTTATTTCAATCAGCTGGCGTTTTTTTACAAACTTTTTAAGGATCATTAGATGTCTTTTTACAAAATCAGTATTTCAGAGGACATGCCTGATAACCCGATATCTATGAAAGAATAACATTTTTTACTCTTTTAAATTCATACATAACAAAACTGTGAGATTATACAAACCTAACAGTAGTTATTCAAAAAAATACTTAATACCTTTTTTGAATTATAACTGATTTTGATTTGATCAAACATTCTTTTTAATACAAATAAAAAACTGCGAAGTATTACAAAAAGTTTCAACGGTATTAAAACATATAACCACTCACACAACAATAACAGCAATAACAAACACTAACATTTTTTTTTTCAGTATTAATAATAGTAGAAAAAGTATAACAACAATTTGCCTAAAGTTCAACATATCACTCATTTATGTTCATTTAATCTTTTTGCGATTCTTCGGTTGGTTTTTCTTCTTCATCTTTCTTCTTTTTAGCAGATGTTGAATCACTTTCTGTTAATGTACTCGCTTTTTTCGTACCGGATACAATATCATCAATACGTAATAACAAGATGGCCGTCTAAATAAATATTAAAAATTGTAATGATGTTGGAGAAAAAATCCCCTACCACTGAGAAGACGTAGTTTTTCGCTATAAGATCGTCGTAATGTGTTTTACATAAAGAAAACGAAGTAGAACTGACAGAATAAGTAATTTATTTTATTATTAAACTTACCTCGATAGCTGTTTTAATTGTTTGCATTTTAACCGCAATTGGTTCCCATATTCCTAATTTTTTCATATCGACCAATTGTCCAGTTTCACCATCGACACCCCATGAAAAATTTTCCTCCGATTGTGCATGTTTTGCTTTTAAGGATGTTAATTGTTTAATAATATTACCACCACAATTTTGAATGAGTGTTCTCGGTATGATTTCCATTGCACGTTGTATAGATTTATATGGATACTTTTCAACACCTTTGAAAAAATCGGATTTATCACTGTTGGAACGTTCTTCTAACGATCTATAAAGAGTAAGAACAAAAACCGACACATAATGAAATACTTTTTTCTTTATTAGTATTCCATGAGCAAGCACATAATCATATTAAACATCTAGAAAGTATCGTGTATTTGAGGAAGATATACAACAAGTTTTTCCAAATGCTTGTTTTGTACTTAAAAATTCTTCGTGAATTAGTTAATAAACATAATAATAATAGAAATTCTTACCTTGCAATAGCCATTTCAACTGCACCACCACCCGGTGTTAAACGTGGTTCTAACATAACATTTCTGGCAACATTCATAGCATCATGAAAATTTCTTTCAATTTCATTTAATACATCTTTACTTGATCCACGTAAAACAATCGTACACGCTTTTGGATTCTTACATTGATCGAAAAATGTATAATATCTATGAAAACAGAAAAAAAAGACAATTCTTTCTAAAAAATGAATATACGAGTTGAAGACACATACTCATCGCCAATCTTTCTTATTTCAAATAGTCCACAACTTGTACCAACAACTTCATCTCTTAAATCTGCTGTATCATTCACAATTTGCGCACCACAAACCCTAAGAAAAGAAGAACAAATATCCAGAAAGATAGACTCCAAAATCTTAAACTCTGCTGTAACACTTATTTTATTTATGACTACAAGAATTTGACGTTTGCGCAATTAAGTTTAATATAATAGGCAAAAAGAGCACAAACCTTGCGATTCGGTTAGTATCTGACTTTTTTGTTCGTCGAACGGCTGATATACCAGCCATTGCCAAATAATGAGCAGCAACATCTAAAAAGTATTACGTTTGATATTGAAAAATATTACCGCTTGAAAGAACAAAGAATACCTGAAATGCCTTTTTCTGTGACAACAACGTGTGGTTTATGCGCAATTATTTCTTGACACATGACATGAACATATTTTTCTTCTAATTGTAACATTCGACTAGATAAAAACAGAGTTAGTAGAGAATAAAAAAATAATCTAATTCATTGAACTTACGTGAAGTCTGGTTCGGCATTAAATTCTAGTGATGTCTGACTTTCGCCTTTTTTATATTCCAATGAACAATCCAATAAAATAATACGAGGATTCTCAACACGACTAGTATGAACAAGATAAAAACAAAATCTTATATGCTTCGAAGCTTCAGTAGAAGTGCACAAAGTTAGATATTTTCTTAAAAGCCCCTTTACATCTATTCTAATCGATGTAGTAACGAGTTTAGCACTGCTAATCAGAATTTCATATAAGGGTTGAGGAAGTGTGTGACCTCTCCACCTTATGATTTTGATATTTTAAACTCGTCGACTTGTTTAAAAAATCGAGTTTAAAATATCAAAATCATTTTCTGTCTTTAACCGCGCTCGGTAATCGCCACTGACGATCGAATCACCGAATTTTTTCGTTGACCTCTGACGTATATATTCTCAATTGTGTTGAAAGAAAAGTTAGAGAAAGGCAGTCAGAATAACTGGTAGACAGTCTTTCAAAGTCCAGTTGTCTGTCAGATCATGAGGCGTGCACAAATAAACGTTTCATGTGTTTAAAAAAAATCTTCACTGACTTTTTAAAAAGAATAACTTCTAAAAATCATCTCCCACCGTCATACAAAACTGTTGTTTATCAACTTAATATCAGAATACATACCGTTTCATTTTGGGATGCACAACGTCTTTATTTAACATACATCCTTTCAATAAGTATGAATCTTCAATGGCTCCTCCTGGTATCTTGAAATGAAAAGAAAAAGTGCATCAATATAAGCAAAACACTAAAACTTAAAAGATACAGTAATCTCGGATTTTAAATCAACTAATCGTTTGTCAGCACTATACCATCTAACTTTTACCTATTTCCATCACACAGAAGTCATGTACAATAATTAAAATTTCACAATGATCAACTTGGCAGATCATTATGTCATCTACTAATATTTTTCTACTAGGTTTCGAAACAGTTCTACAACAGTTAGAAGATTTTTCGTTATGCTTACTTTTTCAAATCTTGCATAACGTTTAATATCAATTTCTTTTCTACCATTTTCGTCAATTGCAATTGTTTGAACAGCATCAAGAGCTATTTGACAAGCTAAATCACTCCTGCAGAGCAGAAACAGATTTGAACTAAATAACAATTTAATTGAATCAGAACATACCATCTTGAAATATATTTTGTACCGATACAACTTTTAACAACATGTAACATTTCATTACGATTATTAATATCTATTGGGATACTAGAAAATTTAAGAGGACAATGTAGAGAATTAAGAATCATAAATAAATAAAAATATTACCTCGCTTTTGTTTTCATAATTTCAATACAATCTTCAAGTGCTTTGCGGTACGCACGTATAATGACTGTAGCATGAAGACCTTGTTCCAAAAATGCCTCACTTTGCGCTAATATTTCTCCAGCTAAATATACAAGAAATGTTAGTAGAATTGTAGGTAATCATAGAAAGTAAGGCTGAAAAAAACACAAAAATATTACCTAAAATGATGACGCTTGTTGTTCCATCTCCAACTTCTTCGTCTTGTGTGCGGCTTATTTCAATCATTGACTTGCCAGCTGGATGTTGAACTTGAATCTTAGCACATAAACAGCACACACATGAAATATACAGTAACATTTTGGGTCAGATATGACTTACTTCACGTAGGATAGCATTTCCGTCATTTGTTAAAACTATTCCACCCATAGGATCAAGCACCATCTAAAATTCGCAAAAAAATAAAACAAAAGTCTTAACAAAATTCATAAACTATTTCAACCATAAAAAATCGAGATGCTCAAAAGAAAACTAACTGATTCATGCACATCTATCATTATACGAGCAACTCAATCTACTTGATTCAGGACATCTCGCGCAGTAGTTGTAAAGCTAACTTTTTGAATTACATAAAAGATTTACCTTCAACATTGCTCTTGGCCCTAAACATGTTCGAATTGTATCAGCGATTGTCTAAAAGAGATAAAAAATATATACAAACAGACTTTTATTGTTAGTTAAAGAAACAATCTGTTTTACCTTTGCTGCATATATGTTGCTAAATTGAGCTTTTTTTCCTTGATCCCGCCTTGTATTGGCATCTAAACAAGTAATAAAACGATATCAAACGGCTTACAACTCTGATAGATAGTAAAATACATACTTAATACCATTACATTCATTCTGTCTGATTTAATAAGGTCTGTAAAGCTTTAATGTGTGTTTAATAAAGCCCTGTACTGTCTAAAAAGAAAAGAAAATATCGCGTGTCTACATTTTTTCTACATTCTTTCGTCTGCGAACGAAAAATACTTTGAAGACCACAACATTACAGAACACAGTGATACGCTAGATTAAACTGTAAATCAAAGTCCATTGTTTAATGAAAAATTGAGCAATTTTCACTTTATACATTATATGGATAAAAAAGAGATTATTTAACCCGAGTATAAATAAAAAGAAAATGAGGGTTGTTTCCCGCCAGCCGTGAAAAATAAGAATGTTGAAAAAGGCTATTACATATGTTATCATCAACAACATATATAAAATATAAATTCTTAAAAGAAAAGACTAAAAACGAACTAGCGTTGAAAAAATTGATCAGTCAAATTTGTTCTTTTCGTTTTTTATATATGAGACGGTGGCCATTTTTGATGGAAAAAATTGGCGGCTAGCGGGAAACAACCGAAAATGAGTCTATTTATCTGTTACATTATGAGAAATTAGTACATAATTAGCTTAGAAAAAACAAAAAAATATCAAAATATTGCGTAAAAGAAATGGAATGCATATTATTATTTTAGTCATTAATAATGATCTTATAAATTATCGTCGAGTTGGCAACGGTTGCGTTAACATTTGAACCAGATTCTCGTAAAATACTCGACCATCATTACCAACATTGAGTTCACGTAACATAAGATCAACATCTTTATCTGTTAATTTTTCTCCAGTTTGCGTTAAAATTCGACGTAATTCTTTTGTATCAATATAACCATATCGTTGTTGATCATAATTTTGAAATGCTTGTAATATTTCTTGAGCGGATTTTTCAACAGAACGATGTTCAAGGACAATTTTTAACAAATCATCAAATTCAACAATATTTGAATCTTTTTTATATTTATGAAAATATCGTTTTAATTCCACAATGGTCGGTGCCATTTTTAATGATCGCATAATAAAACTCAATTTATCAGGTGTATCAACATAACCTTGTGGCGCAAATAACTGGAAACATTGACGAAAGTTGTCGAGTTCTTCTTCACTAAAATGTTTTGACATGACTGATAATTAAACAGAACTTTTTAATAAGTTTTGTAAAGCTTTGTATTTATCTAGGAAATAGGAAATAATATTAATTTTTAATCACAAAGATTGTCTAAAATAGTAAATATTCTGCATTCTTTTCAACTACTGAAGTCTTTTCTAAATCGAGTTGTTGGCATAACAGAGACTTTTCCTGATTGATATAAGTTATGCTCTTGATGAAACTTTAGTATTGAGAAAAGAAAACGATGCAATAAATAAATAAAAATAGTTCAGTATCCAAAGTACATCAGTTCGCAAAAATTAGTGCATGTTTCTATTTTTGTATTCTCTTTTTTTATTTATAAGCCGCTTTTCTGATGCAGCAAAATTATGCGTAAAACAAATAGAAATTATAACTAAAAAGTTTTCACTTTCTAGTGGTTTCTAAACCCTTTGTGTATTAAAAAATACATAGACTGTCTGTGAATCAGAAAATTATCAGTCGTGATTCAGAGGAAACAAGCAAAGACCTTGCCCAGACTACACCTTTTTCTCACTTATGTCTGAGTTAAGTCAAAGCTAAAATTGAGGGTGTTCAACACGACGAAGTTAATACACCAATAAGATTTGGAAGCTGTCCTCTACAACTATGCATTATTATTTAAATTAAACCATATACGCACAAAAAATATTAGCGGCATCTTCAAATCAGCTGAAGATCTCTGAAAAGAATTCAAGAACGACATCTAGCGATCAGAAATGTTCCAATCCATCCAATTTTTAACGCAACCAGACGACCACATGGGAATGACTTATATTGTCCAGTCCAGGGTTCCCGATCAGGCGGTCTAGGTTAGGGATGGGAGGGGCTAAAAAGTTGTCGAAATTTTTAGCAGAAAGTTTCTGGTAGAAAAACGTCAAAAATTTTGCGAGAAAGTTTAAAAAAATTTCCAGGAAGGGGGGGGTCCTGATCGGGAATCCTGGCCTAGTCTCTATATAAATTAAAGTACATTATATTGAAAAAACGTATTTTTTATAGGTGCCTGGAAATCTAATCAGTTCATTTTTGTTCTGTCTTGTATAAGGAACAACGTATTGAAATAAGGATATTTTTAGTAAAATGTGCGCATGATTCAATCTCATTATAGAATCTGAGTGCTCCTCGTTTCATCCCATTTTCAGAAAAGCAACACTTCGATTACCGAAGACAGTAAAAGACCGATCTAAGACTAAGTTTGATTTTTTTATGTAAAAACGAAGATGTTTTTCTTTAAACTTTTGTAGAATATAATTAGCTTCTTCGATGGCAGAATGAAATGAATATTGATTAATAGCACGCGTCTTTCCTCGATATGTTTTTCTTGTGTTCTGTTAAAAACATTGTTTAGAAATTGTCAATGTTGTTTCGTTGCTTGCCTTCCCATGTGAGATTAATCGCTTAAAATCGGCGATTTTTTCGTGACTTGGCGTTCGATTGTTCTGATACTTTGTTGCGATTAGTCGGCGATATTTTTGCGACTTCTGGCGATCAGTCGCGACTAATCGGACGAGTTTTTTTTATAGAAAGGATATGCTAGGATCGAATCCGATTATGAGAATATTTTTTTTGACTTTTTTTCATTGTTTTGTACTTTAGTGACTTTCTTATGATAGTGCCGACTATTCGAACACTTCATCCGAGTAATCTGTTTGAGACACTCCCAAAAGTCCAGTTATTCACTGAACTCCTCGATTCAAAAGTTGTCCTTGTCGAAACAACGAGTCAGCTCTGAGAAGCTTACGAAGAACATTCTGGGCGCGTCTCCCAAAAAACATTAATGTAAAAGAAAAGATTAAACCGAAAAAAGAGACAATTGCTGTCGAAAGTCATGTTTATTATATACTTGGTCAGCTCCAAAATAGACCGATGAACGACTAGAAAATCAAAAATCAGCAGCTAATTGTGATTGGTCAGCGATGTTTCGAGAAATTGCAAAAATAATTAACGTTTAATTTTTAATCACTTTTATTTAATCACAATATGTGAAATAGCCGCCGGTACACTGCGATTAAATGGCGACTTTTCAGAAAAGCGCGATTTTTAAATAATATTGAACACATAGATTGGAGAACTATGCGAAAACACTTTGTAATTTTCTCTTTATGAATGTACAATAAACAAAAATTTCCATAGCTTATGTTGCTCATCATCAGTTAAAAAACAATAATATTTCATGAAACTGTTTTAAAGAAAATTGATGAAATTACAAAGATTTCACGTGAAATCAGCAACGAGTATTTCAAGAAGAAATATAAAAACGTTAATTTAAAGCAAACAAACAGGGATATATTAATACAATTAAAACATCTTATCACTGCTATTTTCTGTTGAATCTTCATTTGTTGGCTTTAGCCTTGTCTTTTCATGCAGTTTTGATTGTACTATTATTTATATTCGTAAAAAACATCTTGTAGGTATATCGTAGACTAATACAGTATATGATTTCATTATGTTTTTTGATGATCATTTTCTAGTTTAGAAGATGTAAGATTATCTATGTTGCCCGTTGTTATTGCCCATGGTGCTGCCAGTGATCCATTTGAAAGTGAGCGGTATGATTTTGTTTCAGAAAGATCTTCTGTGGATGGATATAGCTTATTTTTGCCAATAAATTTCTTCTTTTTCGTGATCGCTTTCGTTTCGTAATCACCATTACCATCGTGTTGCTGTTGTTTTTCATTATCAGACAAATCTAAATTTGAACTATGACGTCGATCACGGATAGTAGCATGTTCAGCACTTAGTTTTCGTTCACTATTTGTTATTTGACGAGTAGAATGACCATTGGATTTTGCTATGAGTGGATCGAGTTTGTTCGAACGACCTGTTGGAGGTTTACCTAATGGATTCTGAAAAAAAAAGAATCTTCACGTAATGAAATGTATGACAATCGATCCTGCAGAGTAGATATTGATAAATGAAGATGAGTCTTCAGTCCGAAAGTACATCATCATCACTATCGTGTATCTATAGAAGACCCAATTATAATAATAATTATTTTTTCTACAGCTAAATTACTGATCATTATGATTAATTCGATGAATCATTTGTTAAATTTTTTCGACTAAATTCATTTTTACTATGAATTGTGAACTGAACTGAACTGAAATTTATTTCATCAAACACATGAAATCGTGCAACTACAAATGTTAATTTGAAATAAATAAAACTGTTAAGTTGTGCTAGCTATTAGCTTACAACAACCTAAAGTTGTTCGAATGTACAACTACAATAGAACTAACTGATGTGTTTTTTAGACGGCAAACAAAGATGAAAACTCTATTTCCAGAATAAAATTTAAGACAAAGTAATGCAAAACAAAAATAGACAATCAGCAAAAGCAAAAAATATAAATTACATAAAAGCTAATGTAGGTAGATTTTTACATAATAAAAATTTATTTCGAGTAAATTACAAGGTTAATCACTAAAGTTGAGCGTCTTAATTTCTTACTTCAGCGTTTTTAACGGCTTGATGTATTGGAACATACGGATCTTTTGCTTTATCAAAAGTACTATCATCATCTTCCGGCCCTTCGCCCTTTTCTTTCGCACGTCTAGAAAGAAGAAGCACGAAACATTGGTCTAGTGGCATAGGTTAAATCCAATGTAAACTGGATGTTATTAACTAACTACTAACATGACATTGCCAATGAAATCTGTTCACACTTACTCTTCTCGAATTTTCTGTACTCGTTCTGCTCGTTCTTTTTTCTCTTTTTCTTCATTTTCTTGTCTTTTTTGAACGTCGATGCCTACTCTTCTATGTAAGTCTTCATATCGATCATAGATTGTTTTAATCAACCAGTCAAAACCATGTTTAACTGATTCATCCATTTTTTTTCCTTGAGCGAGAGATCTAGCTGTGCATAACTCCTAAATGAGAAAAACAAAAAATAGTAACGTCTTAGTATGTGAACAAATGTAGTTTCTTTCAAACTTATTACGAATACAGAATTGGCATTACTTTTAAAATTAACCTCTAAGACTTGAAAGCTCTTCTATTTTTTGGCAGTATGCCTTAGTGGCTATGTTGTTCGGCATGTACTGCCAATGTACTGTGTTTGAACCTCGGCGTCGCCAGATCACGTAATAATCTTGGACAAGTTACTTATGTCTTAGTGTCTTAGATCACCCGTCCGATAGCATACTCACCATGTTGTAATGTACAACATAGCTCCTCTGGCTGGTTCACGTAACTTTTCAGAAAGTTAGTACGTGGTTAGTGAGTGTGCTCAAGTAATTGGGTCCGAGGAGCTCGGCATCATGCTAGCCTTCTGTTCAGAGCCCTGGACATCGGAAACCCTATACCGGGAGCGTGACCGAAATTAATTGTAGATAAATGATACACAAACAAAGAGTAATGGAATGAAAATTACCACTCTGCATAAGGTTTTATTCTGATTGACTAGTTTTTCAATATTGAGCTTGCGCAAAATATCATTTTCTTCCAAAGCATCGGGTAAATCTTGTTTGTTTGCTAATCTAAACAAAAACATATTTTATACTTTTATTTCGTCATTTTAATGTCAAACATCTTACATACATCAGCACTGGTTTGCCTTTGACTTTCTCTTCCTGTAGTAGTTTTTCTAATTCAGATCGATTCTCATCAATTCGTTGTATTTCACTTGAATCAACAACATAAATGAATCCGTATGAGTCATCGTAGTAATGTCGCCAAGCGTTGCGGAATCCTTTTCCCCCGCCTTTAAAGGAATAAACATGATTCTGATTCAGTTATTATATACCGATTTTTTCTTAATCAGTAGTTTCCTTTCTCTGATAACTCACCTAAATCAACTAAATTTATTGTCAAATTCTTATGAGTAATTTTAGACCGCTGATAACCAACAGTTGGAGGCACAGAGTCACTGGGTTCTAAAAACAGACAAAAAGATAATAATAACAAACTTAAACTATTTGTTACATACTTCCAAAAAAGTTACATACTTCCTTCGAGAACTTTAACTGTTGTAGTTTTGCCTGCAGAACAGAAACAATTGTTATAGTATAAAAAGCTTTTAAACAATCTTTCAGTCCGACTTACCAGCGTTGTCTAAGCCAAGAATAGCAATTGCGATTGGTCTAAATTACAGAAAAAAAGCTAGGTTGGCTGTCATTCTAATATAATAAAATGTCAGATCAATGCGAATGGAAAATCTTTCAAAACCGAGACAGCTCAAGAAGCATGTGAGTCAATGCCTTATGTTCATATTATTAACATTTCGTTAGACCTACTTGTCATCTTGTTTTCCTTTACATGAAGTATTTGCACCCATATTGGTAAAAAGCAAAATAAATCACCGAATCAGATCAAACAATCAATATTATGTAATCATATGAATGATTATTTTTATTACAAATGGTCACTTGAAAATAGATAAGATTCTATTTGTTTGACTTTCCAATAGACAACAAAAAAAGTATATAAAGCCGGTTGATGATTATAAAAGATGTAATCCATTTTAATTTGAACGAATTACTGTGCTCTTGCTACCATAAATAGGTCAAATTTTGCCCGTCGCCTAGACCCGTGCTGCATCGGAATCACATCATTATCTCGCTATTTTATAGAAATAGAATGAGATTTTTAGGAATATATCCTAAATCGGTCGTTGATACCTAAAGACGATTCCACAGCAAAATGCAACAGATGTCGTTAGTATACGAGACATACTTAATTAGACTTGAAAGTTGCATTTATAGAGTGTTATGGATTAAAACTTTTCGATTTATAGCGTAATAGCTGCGTGAATTATAATATAAAGGCATAGCATTATAAATATAGAATCCTTACGGCAGAAAGTTGAACAATAGGCATAATATGCTGTTTATTGTAGATAAGCAAAAGCGAGTCTGTTGGAAAACTTATGGGTGC
This sequence comes from Didymodactylos carnosus, assembly GCA_905250885.1. NCBI lineage: Eukaryota > Metazoa > Rotifera > Eurotatoria > Philodinida > Philodinidae > Didymodactylos > Didymodactylos carnosus. Next base: position 7,506 of record CAJNOQ010000917.1, on the reverse strand, counting down.
TTGTATTTCGTTTTCCAACAATGTTCGATCAAAATTTGTAATAGTTATATTAGAAAATGAAAAAATATTCGCATTGCACATAAAACAGATTGGATTTTCTTTTAGAACGATGGAACAGATTTGAACCCTATTCGCATTATTTATGTAAATCATCATCCAAATTTGGCATTGATGGATGAACCGGAACCTTGTCATTCCGATAATCATATCAAAACATCAAGAGTAAGCTTACTATTTTAAAGCAAAGCGACTATTATCGTTCATTGTTTTCTTTTAGTACACAATATTCACATTTTTACCAATTAATTTATTTGAACAATTTCGTCGTATTGCAAATGCCTATTTTCTTCTATTAATTATTATCACTGTATGTCTAATGCGTTTTTTTTAGTGTTGTTTTACTTTTTTGATTCTTCTAGTACACTGTTCGAGATCACACAACAAGTCCTGTCACAAGTATCTTTCCTTTAGTTGTTGTCATGTGTTTTTCGGCACTAAAAGCGGTTAGTAGTCATTGTGGATGATCTCACACAATAAACTTTGATGTCGTCTATCTGTTAATTGTTTAAACTTTTGTAAAGTTTCTTTACGGAATTTATTGTTTCAAATCTCAATATTCATAAAATTTTCTAAAACCATGAAGACTATTTTGATGTTTGTTAATCTAGGCTTATGAAGATTATTATCGTCATATATCTGATAACAAAGCAAATGCTCAACGAACTTATGTATTTCAACAGAATAGTTATGTTTCAAAACTATGGAGAGATATTCGAGTATGAGTTTGCTCAGTATGTGAGTGCTATAGCTTTACACATACGATTTATCGTTTAAATATTATTTTTATCGCGTTTCTATAGCCTGGCGATATTATTAAAGTCCAATGTGAAGAATTTATCCATGTGATATGGTGCTGTTACATTCAGAAAGCCCGGGAGGCGACTGCCGTGTTACAACAGCTAGCCTAGATGGAGAAACGAATTTAAGGTAGCAAGCAGCGTTATCGATTACAGGGTGGTAAACCACCCCCTCGTTTGGATACAGTCAGAGATGTGCGCCGCCGCCGCCGCTGAAGTCGGAGAAAAATTATTGCGACTTCCGCCGCTGCTGCTGACAGCGGAGAAAAACTGTTCTGATTTTCGCCGCCGCCATGTCGTTGAACTTTTGTCGCCACCGAGGGCGCAGAAAATTTTGACTATTTTTGTTAGTACGTTCTTACCTTAGGCATCTAGCGTGCAGTGCGTTTCTATCTTTTCGTATACGGCAACGTACAGATACTGTCAGGGCGCGAAGAACGCGCCAGAAATGAAAGAGAACGTTGTTTTACTTAAATTATGAGATTCGCCGCCGATAACTAATATTTACATTCCGTCGCCGAAGGCGGAGAAAGTTTTCATAACCTCGCGCCGCCGCCGCCGAAGGTCCAGGAAATTTTCATAGCCTCGCGCCGTCGCCGCCGCCTATGGTAAAAGTTTCATTCGCGGCCGCCGAAATTTTTTTATCAGCGCACATGTCTGGATACAGTTACTCAAAAAATGTTGACTTAGTCAAATATTTTAAGAAATTTAAGTTGAGAAACTGCCTTTTATGCACCTGAGTAAGTGATTTTCTCTAGCTTCTGAGTAACTCAGTTACTCAGAAAAAATTTTAGTCAAAAAATGCGTTACTCAATAAAAAAAACTTTAGTTACTCAGCAGGCTCGACCCTCCCCACCAAAACTACTATCGGAAACGCTGGTAACAAGTATTATACACTTTGCAGCGATACAATTCATGGAGGATTTGAATTATTCATCGAGTTTTCTTCTCTTAAGATGCGTCGACCACTTCAGGCTGCCTATAATTTCGCCGATAAAAAATCTTTAGTTAAATTTCGTGGTATAATCGAATGTGAATTGCCGACAGTCAATCTATTTTCATTTAAAGGACGATGTATTTATAATAAAAAAGGAGAAGGAACTTTTCTGTGAGTTGCTACTTATCCTTCATTCGTGCAGCTTTCACAATTCTATCTACTTTTAGTTTTTTAACACTAGAAAATCTCTTATTACGTGGGTCACGTTTAAAAGTAGCGAAATATGTTATTGGTAAGTATATTGTATACTAAAAAAACAACGAGAATTTTAAATGAGATTCATTTTAGGTGTATCTGTTTATCAGGGAAGTGAAGCAAAAATGATGTTGATTTCAAAAATGAAACACATGAAATTTTCTAGTGTAGAAAATTAAGTATATTATATTCTTTTCGCATGATGTTACTCAGCGCTGTTGGAATTTGTCAAAAGAATTTTCTCTTGATGATTGTCGTCTCTATGTCTGAGTTGTTCTCAAGTTTCAGGCTAAACTAAACTCAACGTTCACAACGTTTCATTCAAAAAAGATTTTCTTTTTTCCGAAGAACTCTGAAAAACTCTTGTGAATTAAAGGAAGCCAATCAGAATTATTAAAATGTGATTGTAAATATTGCAAAAAATTTATCCGTCTCACGTACCTATCAAAAAGAATCTAGTTGAGTGTTCGATCTTTGTGTGAAATGCTATTGTTTAGTAAATCGTATATGTAATTGAAATGTGAAATATTTTAGCATGTGTTTTTAAAAATTCTTTTGTAGTGTTTCTGAACCTTTATCAAGTTCATTTTCAACTTGGGCGGATAAAATTTGTAAGAGGCCATAATAGATGTTACTTGACAACCGAGTTCTCTAACTGAAGCAAAATTCAAAAATTGGATTTTATCTGGCTTTAGATATATGTGTTACCTTGATGGATGCCCGTAAGGGTTATATGTATTGAGAATAATATAGCTCAGAAAACTTGTTTCACTTTTCTAAATGTTTGAATAGAAGGCAAAATTATGTTCCTAAGAGTCTGACTTTAAAATTAATTATTTTTTGGATATATTCTTTTTGGCATTTTTACTCGACCTTGGAATCGTTTTTGCCATGGAATACAAAAGTATGAAATGTTACAGACATTAAAAACCAATTTTTTCTAGCGTCTTAAGCTTTCATAATGAAACGTTCACTATAGGGAAGCAAGATGCTTTACAAAAATATGAATTTTTTTTCCGCAAAAGAATTTAAGTTTAACTATTAGCTACAAAATCATGAAAACTTCCGTCGACTCAAATGAGTATTTTCGCTGTATAGATTTAAAGTCATTATGCTCGTCATAATGACTTTAAATCTATACAACGCCTCAATACTGTGGTTATTCACTCTATTTCTCGCTCTTCTACCTATATACGACAAATGAGTATGAAGATAAATCGATCAAAGTGGTACGGCAAAATGATTGGAACTCTCTGAAACGATCACATACGGAGCGATTGGCTACGCTAAATAATCATCATTATTCATGATTTTATATATAACATATTGCTGTTATTTTGTTTAGACAAGCAAATAAATTTTTATTCACATTTATTGCACTGATGATTTGTATATGTATAATGTCCACTATATTCTATTTCATAAATGCTCACATATTAGATAAACACTGGTATATACCACCATTTCCAAAAGTGCTGAGCCAAAGTGAAGGTGTATTTTCGACGGTAACAATCATAGTTCATCGATTTAAACGCACATACATATAGCAGATGGAATTCACAAATTTTTCTCTTTTGTTCTAGTTAATAAAAATCTACTATGTTTTAATGTATTTTTTTCAATTATACAATTATCTCATACCAATTTCTTTGTATGTTACTATAGGTAGGTAAATTCTGATCAAAGGATTTTATGTAAGTAACGTGAAGAAAATCATTGTTTTTATTATTGATTAGAATTACAAAAAGTGTTTGGTTCATTGTTTTTCAAATGGGATATTCATATGTATCATCCAGAAACAAATGAACATGCAAATTCAAATTCCAGTGAAATTATGGAAGATCTGGGTATTTAAAACATGATTTTATCGTTTAATGTCACATTAGTCATCTTTTGTTTATTCTTTTAGGACAGGTGAACCTTTGTACATTAGTGTACAGCTATACTTAAACAAAACAAACCATATCCTTCCTATTAAAATATCTTGTCATTTAGATTCAATATTTATTTTCTGATAAAACTGATACATTAACTGAGAATGATATGTGTTTTAAATTTTGTTACGTGTCCGATATGGAATTTGGCATTGTCAGTGAGAAGCAGTTAGAATCGTTCGACAAGATGATTCACAAGAATTCATTGTACAATCACTTTCACATAATCCATCAGTAATAATTATAGATATTCTCGAATCTTTTTATTTCTCACAAATAGTACCATCTCTTTTTTCAGTCAAACTATTTGATATTTCTGAAATGTTTGGCTCTATGTAATACAATTGTTATTAAAGATACAATAGATGGTATAAATTATCAAGCATCGTCACCAGATGAACTTTGTCTTGTATCATTTGCTAAAAGGTACAGTTAGATATTTACAAGAGTGATTTAAGATAATTTTATGTTTTTATAGTTGTGGAATGGTATTTACTAAAGAGGATACATTACCAGATGGTATTATTCGTCAAATAAATATATTTGAAAAACCAACATATTATCAACTATTAGAAAACGTATGAGTGTACTTGTTAAAGAGAAAGAAACAGGTTAGCGAATGTTTAATTGATATAATTAAACAGCTTCATACGTATCGATTTGTTTTAGGTTTAATATATTTATTCACAAAACGAGCTGATTCGGTGGTAATACCATTATGTTCAAGTGGCGCATTTGAAGTCACGACGGCTCGTATATCGTTATACGCTAAAGTTAAACAAACTCACATTTGAACTTAAATTTCATATTTGTTTCTTTAGCTTGGTCTACGTACATTAGCCGTTGCGTACAGAATCATCAGCTCTAATGATTATCAACGTATTCGTGCTGAATTCAAACGGGCTACTCAAAGTCATTCAATGTCAACGGTCAAAAACAACTTCAGGACGTGTTTGATAACATTGAATCAAAACTGGAATTATTAGGTTGTACTGCTGTTGAAGATAGACTCCAACAATATGTACCAGAAACGTTAACTTTATTAAGACGAAGCGGCATTAAAGTATGGATATTAACGGGTGATAGAGTTGAAACAACTGTTAACATTGCATATTTATCGAAAGTATTTAATCAGGAACATAAACTATTACAAGTAGTCAATTGTACAAATTTAGAAACATGTAAAACAATATTAGACAATCAATCGGAGTAAGTTGTAGTGGAGAAAAGTATTCTTTTAACAGATCATATTTTTGGTTTTTAAGAAAATTATTAAAGAAAACCGATCTTGTTATCGATGGCTCCTCGCTTGCCTTTGTTTTGGATAGTGACGATTATCGTCCAATATTTTGTACATTAGTTTTGCAATGTGAATCCGTACTTTGTTGTCGACTATCACCATTGCAGAAAGCACAAGTAAACACACAATAGAGAATTATACCCTAATCAATTAGCATTTTCGAAATATTTTAGATCGTTTCGATGATCAAACATAGTCCAGCGGCATCGGTGACGTGCGCTATAGGTGATGGAGCCAATGATGTGTCTATGATTCAAGAAGCACATGTTGGAATAGGTAGGTCTATACGCAATGACAAACACAGTAGTATCAGAGACATTAAGTTTTCACATAGGATTACTGGGCAAAGAAGGATGTCAAGCAGCCATGTGTGCTGATTATTCATTGGCTCGTTTTCATTTTATTCATCGCGCTTTATTTGTTCATGGTCATTATAATTATACACGTTTATCATCGATGATTTTATATTTTTTCTATAAAAATATTTTATTTATTTGTACTCAACTTTATTATCAAGGGTTTTCCGGATTCTCTAACATGGTAAAAGTAAACATTGCTCCTATGAGATTTTACCGTTCGATCGATTGTTAGAAAATGCTCGAAGAACAAGTTGAACGAGTTGAAGATAGTAGTTAAACAAATTCTAGAGTAGTCATTATTCAAAGTATATTGCATTCAAAATGGAATGTTTTGAGATACTTTTTGAACAACTTTTCAACGAAAAGAGATACACGCATATAGCATTCGCTGTTCGATAGGGGAAAACAGGGAACATATTTTTGTAAATAAAACAAGTTTGTAAATCTTTTGCTAAATTAAGGCTTCGAGTGGATCTCTGAAAAACCAGTATAGTTTTTCAAAAATAAATCCAGCAACATTTCATCTTAGAGCATCAGGACTGATACCTGGCGACTTTTTGAGGTTACCTTGAAACCGTATGAAACATAATCGACCAATCTGCTGTTTTCGTCCGATATTACAAATTCATTCATTCAAAGTACATTATAATGATCTGAAAACTTCAGGATGTCCGTCTTTGAGGCTATTTCACATCCACTGATAAAGATTCTACAAAAGAAAATTTACAAACCTTGCGGTTTTCTAAAAGTGTTTCTAACAAAATGTGCCAGTGGTGTGCATGATTCGCAAGTGATATGTCATCGTTTTTCTCTGAGTTTCCTTCAAATCCTTCTTTTATTTGTCCGAGAGCTGCTTCGTTTTGCCTGAGGGATTTCTGGGTCCGAGGAAAGGACTTTACAAATCTTATTTCTGATTACTTTATTCTTTTGCGTCTAGAAACATTGAAAGTTTTTCCCGATTGTAGCTACCATTTCAATTTCGTAGTTGAAATAATTTCTTCATGATATTTCTTGAAGATTTTTGCTTTGAACGAGTTTTACGATTGTTTGGACGGTAAAATTATTTGACGAATTGTCGTGTATAATCTGTACGTAGATATTTCACGTTGATCTGGTCGTGGTATTCTGCTGCCTATTTAACATTTTATAATATATTTTTTACATCATTACCAATATTCATCTATGGAGTATTGGAGCAACGATACACCGCTCAATATCTGTTGGTAACACCAGTTCTATACAGGTATAGAAAAACAGACATGCATAGGAACTGCATGATCCTCTTCTTTACACTAAAAGTGATGCCTTTTTTGTAAAGGAAGCTGTCAATGAATTCCGGTTTGAGGCCAATATTATTTTTGATTAAATCTTTCACTGGTAAAAGTCCTACTCACCAGATTATGCATTTGTAATAATATCTCATATTGAACCTTTTTAGGTGTATTTCAATCGTTACTCATATTTTTTGCTACTTATTTATTTGTAAAACAAGGCATTCTGTTTTATGATTCAAATGGAATGGTAGTTAGGCAACTTAACTCATCGAAAAAAATGCTACTTTTTCTGCCCGTTTTTTCTACACGGCAGAAATTAGATTTTCTTTTATAGTCTCACGGTGTGTATTCACTTGGCAGTATTGTCGGTACAGTAGTATTCATTGTGGCTAATTTAACCGTAAGTACTGCCATTTCAAAATAGAATGTGGGCGATTACGATTCGCATAACTCGAGAATACAGAGAGCTATCGAGATCGGGTTTTCACCGTCGTGTAGCCAAATGCATGTGATGTAGCTGTATACAGGAATCACAGCCCTCAGGTAGATGTCAAGCGGTTTTTCAGGAAGGGTTTTGGAAAATCACCTTA
>CAJNOQ010000916.1:0-39159 GCA_905250885.1 Didymodactylos carnosus | reverse complement strand
AAGCACTAAATAAGATAAGTTTGATGAATTCTGGATACTTTGAGGCAATAAAATAACAATAATTTAATGGGCCGATTTCAAGTCTTATGTGGACTACTTCTTTAATAATTTTAAAGATGTTGTACTAAAATTTTAATTTTAATGAAAAAATATTTTGTATATCTTTGTCTTATTTTAAGTGTATCAGATCTCCATGTGAAAAATGTGTATAATCTTCTAATTATGAGTATGTCGATTATATTATCTATTATTTGTAGGTGGTATTAATGTATATCTGATCTATGTTGCCTTTACGACAACAGTAACTATGAAATAAAGAATCTGAATAAATTGTGCTAAAAAATATACAGAAATGTAACTTGATAAAATATTATATGTGCTAAGAACTGAAGCTAGAACAAGATTTTCTCTTGATGGTCACAAAATATAGTATATTTCGGTTGCTACCCTTAAATATATATCTCTAAGTTTTTCACTAGTAAACAATTAGAATGAATTTATATGTTTAAATAAGTATACAAGTTCAACTTACAAAAAAAAGTATATATTATTTATTCAATTGACTGAACAAAATATCATAAAGATACTTTTTTTTCCCTTTTAGTAGAATCGTCAATCATTAAGGAATAACTGCCATAATTTTCTTCTCGCCTTTTCCCTACTCTATCCGATAGAAATGAAATATGTTACTTGTCTTGTCTTCTCTGTTTTGCGTCCACCATATACTCTTTAAAACCTATGAATATATTTTCATAATTATAAACGGTTTACAAGAATAAAGATTTTATTCGTCTTCTATTCTCTTATTCCTCAAAAAAAAAAACATTTTTTTTCTTCTTCTATTACGTCTCTTTTTCATACATAGATTCTGGTGTACAATAAAAAGGATCTCAAAGAACAAAAATAGAGAGGAACAAAGAGACAGAATATTTTTTTGGAATAGTAAAAAAACGATCCTAAATGATTAAACAAAATAACAGTTGTTGTAATATTAGTAGTCGTAGCAATTTAGTTATTCTCTATTATTCAAATATTTTTCTTCCGTATGCAACAAATATATTTTCCATCGGCAAATAATGGTATGTTTACTTTTCTTATCATGACCGTTGTATATTTATTCTACTAAAGAATACTCAAATAACTTCAAATATATCAATTAGACTGTGTTTTCAAGTATCAAGAAAAATAAAGTCTAGTATCGCCCGATTCATCCAGATTACTGGATTTTTACTCGATTACAATTATTTAGTAACTAGACAATTGTTAGATTTCTTCTCAGTTACAACTATCGATTTGTCGTTCGATAATCGATCCATTTAACTATTGCTAGTTGTACATACAAACACATCTCCAGCGAGTCATCTAGATGATAATGAAACATGTATCGCCCAATTACAGGATTTTTTTCATAGATGATTTTTCCTTGGGATTAGACGTATACTATACAGTTGTACGTTGAATATGTGCAGACCAAATAAGTTTAATGAAAATTTGACTTTTGTGTTGCCTAGTAAGCGGATTCCATATTATTAAATGTATGAAATAACTACCTATAGTATGTTTTCAAACAGTTTGAACTTTGATATTTTATTATTCAGCAAGAATGAATTGAACGTGAAATTTCTCAAAAGTGAGATACAAATTCATTCTAATTGACTTTGTAAGATCAAACAATATCAGAGAGAACATAAAAAAATTGAGTATAAATTTGCCCAAAAAAAGTATCACTTTTAAGATGTAATCGTTGAAATATCGTAATGTCTTCAAAACTATGATTAGAAATATAGACTCGTTGACTGGTTAAATAAAATATAGAATTGTATTACAATACAAAAAGAACATAAAATGGTTCAACATTCGTTGTTAATCCGATCATTTTCTTAAATAGACTCTCGACACGAATACAAATAAAAATTTAATTAATTAATTTTATTAATATTATGGGTAAAAATAGAAAATAGTTTAGTCACCTTTTATTTCATTTTGAATGCACGAATTAATGTTCATCTAATTAATTTTTTTAAATTACACTAAAATTTTATAGAGAAAAAAGAAAAAAAGTTGAATATTAATTAAATGATATACACTCTTAGATCTAGTTTTGTCTTTTTTTTACAAATGTTCAACATCTGTTTAGATAGTCCAATTGATCCATCAATAGCGACTCAAATTGGCTCAAATAGTTGTCAAAATGAAACGAGTATTACGTTAATTGAAGAAATTGAAGAAAAAGTCAATTTTATTGTACCACTCCTTGTTGTATTAGGTAAATAGATTTATTTTTTTGTAGAGTGTATAAAATATTACGATCAAATTATTGAAATTTTATTTATTAATGATCTATTTATGTTAAATATAAGATTTTATTTCATGTCACTATTTTCATTCTCTTTTCATATTGTTTTTAGGAATAATTGGTAATTCTTTGAGTGTAATTACTTTTAGTCAACGAAAATTACGATCATTATCATGTGCCTGCTATCTATTAATTTTGGCTATTGTCGATACACTAGCATTAATTAATAATAGTCGACCATATTTTTTAAAAAAATTTAATCAAGCTCATCATTTAGAATCATCATTTCTTTGTGGATTTCATTTATTTTCAACAAGAGTATTTGATGAATTAAGTCCATGGTTATTAGTATTTGTTGCTTGTAATCGTTTAGTATTAACAAAATTTCCACGTAATCATCGTTGTTTTCAAACATCAAAATCAGCTGTATTAAGTACTCTATTATTAATATTATTTTTTATTTTATTAAATATTCATTTATTATTTGGTATTGGTCTTGGTTATTCAACAGTATCACCATGTGACAGAGTTTGTGGACCATTATCATCTAGTGAACATTATCTCTTTTTCTATCAACATATTTCACCTATAATCGATCTTATATTTAGTTTAATATTTCCATTTTGTTTTATATTTATTGCCAATATTTTTATTATGTTAAATGTTCGTAAAATAAGACGTCGTGTTATATGTCAACGAAAACATAAACGTGAAAGTCGTAATTCTCGTTTATCCATTGTTTTATTAGCTGATCTAATTACATTTTTAATTGTTAGTGCACCAGTATTAGTTGTCGAAATTGTTTATCGTTTTACACGTAGTTCAACAACAATTGTTTTAGATGAAAAATATGAACAAATGTTATCAATTTCATGGTTAATAGCCAATAGAATTTATTATCTTAATTATTCATTATCATTTTATTTTTATGTTTTAACATCATCTTATTTTAGACATCAATTTTATGTAGCTATTCGTTTAAAATATGTTCAAAATATATTTCGTTATTTATGTTTTAAAAAACAAATGAAAACAAAATTAACAAGAAAAGAGGTACAATCAGATTATTTTGGCTATAATGAACCATATTCATCACCCAGTGATGATACAAATACAAAAATTATGTTAAAAGAAACAATTAAAACTATAACACCAATGACTAATTTATTATAGACTTTATCTATCTACAATTTATGATTAAATAGAATTGTATTAGAATTAACCGGTTCCTTTCACGTTCATTTTAATGTTTTTTATTTTTTTTCTTCTTTTATTTGACTTTTTGTCAGTATAGTCGGTCATTAATGTTGTCAAATTTCTTTTTATTTTTTATGTTAAATGACATTCCATTTCTTCCGTGTCAATAAAAAAAGGTGTCCAAAACGTATTGCTCATTTAAGTAGTATGATCATGTTCGTTCAACCATCTGTACAAAATTGAACATTTAATTATAGAAATTTTAATGAAACACTATTCAAGTGTCAATAGATGTTAAATACTAACATAAATCGGGCATAATGATCAAGTTTTTCATTTTACCTACTAAGCTTATTATCTTTCATTACATATTAAAATGATAAATGAAACGTTTACTTAAATTTCTCATATTAAAAATTATTTACCATCAGTACTTTAGATCATTTTGTCTTAGAAATTTTCTTCTACTATCTACGCTAATTTTTAATAGAAGTTAGAGTGACCTTTGAATATATAAAAAAAGATTTTGATCTCTAATGTATCGTGAAAAAACGGATTATAACAGCTGTAAAATGAGCAAATACTCTTTTTATTTATTAGATGATCAAAAACAAACTGCTGTGTCAATTTTTTTATTTTTTAAGTGAATGTAACTACTTTCTCTTTTAAGTACATTTCAAAATAGATTGATCTATTTTGTTCTTGAAAATGGTGCCATCTTTGTTCTAATCGAATAAAAAAGATTGCACACTTCAATAATAAAAAATAAGAAGAAGAAAGAAGTTGTGTCACATAAAATTTCACCTTCTCTTCTTGCTTGTCAAACTTATAGCAATTTGTTTCAACTGTCATATTTACTTGAGTGATCAGAAATTTGTTGAAAATAAGTAAGTATAAATTTCGGGCTTCGATATTTATTCTATCAGTTTCAAGAGTAGACTTTTAAGAATATCGTCGTTCGAATTTTTTTAAATTTGACATTTTCTAATAGAGAGTCAAGTAGTAAATATTCTTAAAATGAGATTTTTCACAACATTTACATTAAAAAAGAGATATTTTTCTTTTTTCTTCGCATCGAAGGCAAAAAAAAGAAGTAGATCACTTTTGTACTTTTTTATTTTTCAGATTTGTCTTTTCTTGTCGATGTTTGGAATATTGTTTTTCTGTCGAGTAGATTGGCCACATTTGGTCATGTTCGTTTTTATTCTAGTATTTTATTAACATAAGAGTCATTTCTAAACGTTTTGATAAAACTTTTAATTTAAGAACTAGAACAGAATTGGTCCTGTTGATTTGTGTAAAATGTTTTAAGATCTTAAAGAAATTTATATGGCTATTCTTCTTTTTATAAAATCAACCCTTCGCTTTTAGCCTTCGTGATTCACTCTGATCAAACTCCTTTGTTTACTGGCAACTCCTAGGGCCCCATAGCATCCTGCAAACACCATAGTATCATAGTTTTATTTACAGTTAATATCTTTCAAGTTTACTTTGTACATCTCATTTTGTTAAATTTGTCGTCGTCATTGCGCCAGATGGATGTGACACCATACAATGCGACTTTTTCCATGATTTACGGTGTTTTATTCTGGTTTTTTTTATTGAGTTAAAACTAGTATAAATCAGAGCTATCATGTCATTCTCAATTGATGAGGAAAATATACGACTTTCATCTTTTCTGTTATCACTTTACAATTTAATCTCAACCAGCTTTCTGAAGGACGATTATATGCAATTTTACTATTTTTTTTAGTCATTTGACAGCTAATTAAACGCATTAAAAAAAATTACAGTTAACTTTTGGATCTTCAAATCTCGGTTTGACAATTCAACATTGTTCCAAAATTGTTCAATTTTGTTCGATTATTAATAGCCGATCAGAAACAAAGCTACTGTTTGATCTAAACATCAAAACTCACTAGATTTACTCGATTCCAATTATTTAGTAACGACAGCGGAAATCTATTAATCAGGCAATTGCTAGATTTCTTCTCAGTTGCAGCTATCGATTTGTCGCTCGATAATCGATTCATTTAACTATTGCTAGTTGTATATGTAGACACATCTAGTTAAAAGTCCCTTTTCCAACGAGTAATCTAAATGACAACTAGTCGTGCATCGCCTGATTACAGACGAAATGTGTCTAGATTTTTCTCATGGGTGATTTTTGCTTGGGGAAAGACAGCGTATTGTTATAAAAACATTTGAGGACTTAAAAACTCGAATGGTCTTGTCAAATGACTAAAAATAGCAAAATTGTATCTAATCCTCTTTCAGAAAGCTGATTGTGGTTAAATTTGAAATAAAAATGAAAACAGAAAAGAGATGAAAGTCGTTTATTTTCCTCATCAAATGAGAATAACCTTACAGATCTTAAAACATTTTACACAAATCCACTCTGTTCTGCTTCGTAAATTGAAATATTTTTCAAAACGTTGTGAAATGACTTTTATATTAACAAAACACTAAAGCAAAAACAGATGTAACTGAATGTGGCAGATTACTAAAATAATATTCTATCAAAGTGAAATTTTTCCTAGATACTTTGGATGATGAGCGTTTATCAACTTCTATATAATACGACCCTTATAATAAGTACATACATTAAATTTTGAACACAAATGAGACTGAACAGAACTTTCGTTGACATCCTGATGACTCAATTGTGTGACAATGTAGAAAAAGCAAGGTATATCCTTAATAGCATACCTAATGAAGGTTGTTTAAACGAAAAAGTGCTTTATTATTATGTAAAAATCTGTAGTCATTGATTTTTGACACATCACTTCGGCTGTAAGACAAACTTTATAATATCCACACGTTTTTTTAAAGAGAAAGATATATTCATTATACATTGACTTAAATATTCTTTTCCTTATTACAAGTCCTAAAATAACTTTTATCTCTATCTATTTCTGAATTAATGCTGGCTGACTGATGTTGTCTGCCAAAGTCTTGTTGACGCTTTTTGTTGAAGTGAAACAAAGATCCTTTCGAAAAGAAAAATAACAAAAACGAGAGTTTTTTGATGGAATTATTATGGATATAAAAATATCTTTAAGCGTATTATATAAAAAGTAATTTTTTTTGTTTTCTTTCTCTTTGTGTGGATTTTGTCCATAATATTTCTAAACGAAATATGAAAATATGCTTCAATAGAAATGCTCTAAGAATCGTGATAATTAATGAGAATAGCTTCTTTGCTATTGTTCGAAATTTACTAAACATTTAGATTTGAAAAAGTTTTTCATATACGCCTACTGTATAAGAGTACAAAGAAATTGTCTGATCTCCCGTTGTTTGTCTTCTCATTAATTGTGAATTCATAAGGTATTTGAGATACATTTTAATAAGAGATGGGGCGATACAGACAATATTAGCCCATTATCTATCAGCATGAGTTGTTGTTCATTTGTGATGGACTATCATAATAAAGGAATATAATACATTATTCGAACGCAATTAATTTAGCCGGCTTTTAGATAAATAATGCATTTATTAAATTTTGTCAAAAAGTTTTTTTCTTCACGCTACAGATTAAGAGAACTTCCATTTGTTGTATTATTTTTTGCGACTACTTTAGAAATAGAAAAAAAAAAACAAATATTCATCAATGAATGTTTCTGTTATGATCGTTAGTCATATTCTATGCAAATATATGCTGTTCTAAATCATTAACCAAAACTTTGTTCATTGACATGAAATAAAATTGAGAAAACAAAAAACCAAAACAGACAAGATTAATAATATGATTATAAGCAACTGGAAGGGAATCTCAACATTGTTGGCCACCGGTGAACTAAATTCTGTGACCTGTTTTCTCAATATATTTTGATAAAAGACTTCGTTCTAGTTTACAAAGTATGAGTTTAAAGAGCAAGTAATACATCCTGATTTTGTTAAAATCTGACTATTTCTATGTAATCAAGGACGTTGATTACGAGTATGATAACCGTTTGGGCCCGTAGATCTTTCCTAGCCCCTCTTTGGAGAATCGGTTTCCCAGAAATCTCCTGAAACCGTAGCAATGTTCTCCCAACATGTTGAAATTATAGTCCGTAAAGTTTGCATCAAAATGAGATCCCTCCCAGCTCTCCATGACCTTTCTTTGCAAAGTTACACAATTTACAAGAAACGCACTAAATGTTCATTATCACATCAGCGCTATAGAAAGAAAAAGGAAAAAATTAATTTAAATTAATTATCGAGTCCAGTACCAGTAAGACCTTATTGTCATACTTTGTAAACTAGAATTCTATCTTTGTAGCGTTAATTATTAAAACTTCATGTTTCATCACATTTCTAGGCATCGGTATGTCAGTCTACATTAGTGAAGACTGATACTTTAACTTCCATCAGTTGAATTTCAAGTTTCACTGTAGCATGTACCATACGAACTTAAATATCAGTTCATCTTTGACACTTACACATTCAATTAAAGGTTGAAATATTAAAATTTGAGATATAATGAAACATAAAAGCCGGAAAGAGTTATTGTTATTAAAATCGTATTTCAAGAAACAATTATCGTTTCCTTTCCTCCGGATATTAACCGTCCATTTTTTAGCCATTCATTAACGAACTTAAAATGCAACGGCCAGTTAAAGACCCACTATGTATCAGTCGATTTTCAGTCTTTCTGATTAGAAGTCACTCACCTTTTTTTTACTACCGATGACAAATTAAATAGATACACCGGTTTTAAAGTCGACGAAGCGACGGACATCCCTAGATGTGAATGTAATGCTGACCACGTATTATTTTTTATCAAGTGCTGAATATGAAAAATTACTTAAAATGTAGACGGACTTATTTATATCCAAAATGAAGCTTATTTTATGCTCTATCGAATGAAGTAAGAATAGAATCTTCATCTTGCTCAGTTCATCGCCGATGGACTCCGGAAGCCCAGGATTGCTTTAAAAGAACCAAAACTTCGAGCACGATTTTCTCCAAAATTCAAACTCTTTCAACAGTTTTCACAAAGACGTTTCACCTGGTACTACTTGTGGTCCAAATAAGACTTCTCGCACTTTCCACATTGCCGAGATATTGTATTCCAAAGGCCATGTTTTCGACCTTTGAGTTATAATAATGCAATGATTTTTTTTAACTATTGAGCAGATAAAAGGAACCGATCATAGGTAAGTTTTGACACTGAACAGTAATATGGTAGCCATTTGGTTAAATTCAGCAAAGTTATGGAAAATTATCGAAAATGGCTTGGAAAATACATAGATTTTATACTAACTTTCTATCTATTATATTTCATGTTATTTTAAAAATATGCTGCTCTACTAAACAGGCAGTTAAAGTCTGAGCAATGACCGATTTTTTCAAAGCATTGTTAGAATTCTATTTGAATGCTAAGCGATAAATACCAAATAATGTCGGACTTTTCATATCCTTTGCATTTTAGTACTATATTCTTTCAATGAAATAACGTTTTTTATCATTCTGAGTAAAATTTATAAACTTTATTCTGTCCGTACTTCAGATAAAAAGTTTAAGAATGTCATCCTACAGAACATCCTCCTGTATGGACAGGAGCATTAGTGCTATCTCGGCGGTTGGTCAAATGAAAATAACAAAAAGTATGGCAGCATCAATAAATAAACATTATCGAGCACGTAATGGTTCAAGAATATCAACAGTTCAAGAAGGAGATCGTTTCTATAGAAATTGTTTCAAATATAAAGCACGAAAGTTGAAAAAAACATCAAACACAAGAATATTTTTCAAACCATATTTCATTTTGAAGTTCTCTAACTCTTTTTTTCTGATTCCCGGTATGAAACTGCCGCTAAAAATATTATTTAGAGCTTGATCTAATAACATATGGCCAATAAAAACATTCATAACCACGGACATCTTAACAAATTTTGCAAACCTATCTAATTTTTTCTGTTAAGGCACAGGGACGTGATTTACATTGCATTCGATTCGTCTTTGGATGCTCAAAAATATTTATAATACGAAATTAAATTTGAGTTGATTACAAATTCAGCTTTTATGCAATAAAAATATCATATTCGGAATCGGGATCAAAAACTGAGTTCACTAATGTGTCTTTCTAACCTATCCGACTACTTTAGTTTTTGTCGAATTTCCACGTTGAAAAATTATCCGAGATTTTCACCAAAAAATGAAAATCAACTAAAAATTTCGCGATCCACATCAGTCGCCTCAGTTCCTGATCCTTTCGGAACCTTTCGAAGTGATTAAACGCGTTTTACTCTGAATCTAGTGGGTTATAGGTTATCGACCTTGCTGATTACGAATATGACCATTAAGGTTACCCTTAGTCCTTCGAAGACCTGGTTTTGTAGAAAATCAGTTTTTCAAAAACTCTAAAATAAGATATGACTGTGGCCCGCAAATTTCTGGTTAAAATGAGACATCTCCAGCTTTATACGACCTTTCTTTGCAAAGTTATAGAATTTACAAGAAAAGCCCTAAATTAATTTCTTCTTATTTCTGTAGCTTTGAGCCGACAATGAACATTTAGGGCTTTTCTCGTGAATTCTATAACTGTGCAAAGAAAGATCGTATAAAGATGGAGATGTCTCATTTCAATCAGAAATGTGCCGACTACAATCATGCTTCATTAAGAAAGGTTCGGATTATATTTTGAAAAACTGGTTTTCTACACAAGCAGGTCTTCGAAGAGCTAAGGGTAATCCCCATGATCATATTCGTAATCAGCAAGGTCTAACCTATAACCCACTAGATTCTGAGCAGAAAGCGTTTAATCACTTCGAAAGGTTCCTTCGTTAGCTAGAAAAGAGTCGAGATTCATAGTCTTTATTGTACTGGACTTTAAGTCCAGTATAATAAAGACTATTAAAGTCAACTATTAGTTGACTTTAATACAAACCATCTTTTACTGTACCTCAATGTGTTTTAAGGCTAGTTTGCCTAGGTATTTTCTCATGATCCTTAGCAGTTCGAACAAGACTTCTTTTAGGAATACATAGCCCATATCTCGAGATATAGTTTTCTCGGAAAATATAGCATTTCAATCTGTTTGCTAAATGTCCGCCTAGATGAACACTAGGGAGGCTCAGTGCACATTTTTCTAATAGCAGGCGGACATCCGAACTTTTTACTCGTAAACCATTTCATGAATAATTACCATCATTTAGTCATCACTGATGCTTTTTAAGAAAACATCAGTGTTTTCAGAAATCACTTGTTTCGACAGGTTCATGGGGACAAAAAAGTCGATGGATAATTATTCAATCCAAAACTTATTCTGTTATACATGGCTCGATGCAACTCGGTGCGTTGATTCCGAATATCGCCTTATTTTTTCTCAGAAATGTTCACAGACTGAGAAAAATAGATTTTAGCTAAACACCAGGATTTTTGTAAAACCTACAACGTAGTTCAGGAACGTTTATGCTTATTTATGCTATATACATTGATGCAGGATAATCATGTTTCTTCTAGCAAACAAGAATTTAATTGGTTATGGAAATTGTATCCGTCTATTTACGAAGTGATATAAAGTTCAATTTTTTTGTAAAACCTCCGTTTAACTAACCATAAATGCTACAAACACAACTATGAGTAATTTTCTACACTTAACGGCATTGATCTTTTCATGACTGCAGTTTCTCATTATCTTCAAAATGACGTAAAAGTGAAATAAGAACGTATTAAATAATCTTCATCCTCCATAGATCACTTGTCTTATCGTCTCTATTAATTTTCATAATTTAAAAATTTTTTCTTTCAAAAAAAATATTCTTCTATCTTTGTTCATCCAATTTCAATATTATATATCGTATTTTATGGTTTATTAGTAGCATTTTAAAGAATTGTATTATCTTTCATGATCTACCACAATAGTCGGAAACGTCAAAGAACAAATATTAAAAAATGGTATTAAGTACCGGCTCATTTCAACAACAATACAAGTATTTGTCACGACTTTTCTCTCGTTACAATGAATTCTTTATGATACATCTTTTATGAAAACGATAAAAACTCGAGAAAACGTACAACCACAAATAATTTATTTATCATATATTTATTTTATTATGAAAAAATAGCAAATATTGTGTTTTGGACAAACCTTAAAAAAATCTTCATTGACAAGCATTTATTCCATCAATAATAACGAACAACAACAACCATTCATTTCATAGTTCTAACTGACCTGATGATCAGAAGTTAACGTGACGTAGGGTATTATCACAATTTCCAGATATGCTCATGCTCATGCTCATGACATTACCACTAGATTGCAGCGTCCAACAGTAATACAGTGCGCTGCGAAAATTCTGGGTTACTGCATTTTACAGTCGGCATTATTAGAAACATCATTCTATTTGCATGTTATATTTTATTAAAAGTGCTACTATTGTATCTGCTACAGTAAATATTTCTCTAAAAAATGAAATATTGCGCGACTCTATCCGATGAACCTCTGACAAGATATAAAAATTTTAAAAAACGAGAAAAAGTATGATTTTGCCCAAGCAAAAACGACCCAATTTTTTGGGTTATTTATCTAGATTCAGTTCCACGTGCATCTAGATGTACGTGGAGTTGAATCTAGATAAATAACCCAAAAAATTGGGTCGTTTTTGCTTGGGTGGTACCATCTGAAAAATAAGTCTGACTTTTTAGGAACAAATGCTAAAATGTAAACGACGTTCCAGTTTGAAGGGAAAGGTTTTTTTCTACAAGACCATTCAAAGTCTACTGCGCTTCAGTTTGTAGCAAAAACTGTGTTTGTATATAAACTACAAAATTTAAAGAGAAGAAAAAATTCATTTCAAAGAAATGAATTCCAAAGCAGCTTTTTTTACTTCAGCATTCACCGTAGTTGAGGTTCTCAGATTAACTGAATACACGAAGAAAAGAAACTTTGAATTGTCCATCTACATTTTTTCTACAAATGATATATGATATATTGTTGTATGTAGAATTGTTTACCCAGTCCCCTTCCGATTCCAATGATTTGTACATGGATCGATAGACCTCAGTGAAGTAGTGAATACCCTAAAAGGATTTGTGTCCATGACTCCTGAAGATCCGATTTTCTGGAAAACCAGTTTTTCAGAAATTCTAAAAAGTAACAAAAACCTTTCTTAATAAGACATGATTGTAACCCTCAGATTTCGGATTAAAATGAGCTCCCTAGCTCTACACGATCTTTCTTTGCAAAGTTACAGATCTTACAAGAAAAGCCCTAAATGTTCATTGTCAGCTCAAAGTTACAGAAATAAGAAGGGAAAAATTAATTTAGGACTTTTCTTGTAAATTCTATAAATTTGCAAAGAAAGGTGTCATGTAGAGCTGAGAAAAGTCTTTATTTTAAATGTGCGGGCTACAATCATGGCGCATTCAGTGCAAACAGGTTTTGGTTTTTTTCAGAATTCTTGAAAAACTGGTTTTCCAGCAAACAGAGTCTTCAGTAATTATGGGCATGAATCCTTTTAGGATATTTACTACCTCACTGAGGTCTATCGATCCATGTACAAATCATTGGAACCAGAAGGGAGCATTCAGATCCAGGATTTGAACCTTCCTGTCTCTGGAATCCAGAGAATGAGAGTAGAGAACGTAAATCAGTCCTCAATTAAAATTGTGCATCATCAACCTGAAATGAAAAGGCAAACATTTTGAAATGATCAGCCGCTGAAGAATGTTATATTTGAAATTGAGGAAAATATTAATTAGTGCATTGATTGACGTAACCACGAATCCACTCAAATGTTGAATATAATAAAGATAATACAAGAACTTTCGGTAACTGTAAAACTTAAATAATACATTAGAACAGTAAAAAAATAATATGAAGATGCTTACAACTGGACAATGAGCTAAAATAGATATTAATTGTGCTGAGAAAAATGTAATATGTTCATTTACATTGAGAGATAGGACAGAAAGTTGGTGGTTTGTGTCCGTTGGTAAGGAGCGCAGTGGGTATGTGGATAGACATTCAGTCAGAAATCGAAAATTAACGTTTTGTAAATCTGATGAAAAATATACCTTGACATATAGGTAATTTACTGGTGTAAGAGGTTGGTTGTAACAGTCAATGATCATGACAAACAGAAAAATTAGAAAATGAATTTATAATACGGCTTCAAGTATTCATGAAAAATACTTCACCAAAAATTAGCCTGAAAACACACATACTGTTTGTTCGAAACCCTTTTTATTCAACTAAATTAGAACTAAAAACGAAAATAATAGAAAAAAATTGTATACTGTACTTTATGAAAAGAACCTGATTGAACAGATTACGTAAAAAAAATGGATAATAATAATAACAAAACCAACTACAGATCGAATTCAGTTCATTTAATGTGTTAGATGTCAAACGACCATTAACTTCAAAATGTCATATAAGAAATTCGATCCTAAGTCAAAAATTGTGTGTTTCAGAAACGAAAATGAGAAAAATTGGTCAATCAGCGTTTTTAAAAATCTGATCTACTACCATCATCTCACCAATCAAAGATTTGGGTCTAGTTGGAAGTTTTCACTAAAATGATGTATCCGTTCTACTACGTCATGCTATCCGAAAGTTCAATATTAAACCCCTTTTAGTATTTTGCTTGTGGGAAAATAGAAAACAGCAGAAACCTTCCAAAAAGAAGTGATTTCGTACTAGAAGAGCATCAGTTGTACACATCTACGGTAGTACAATTGTCTCATCTAATAGTATAATATACCAGAAAAGTGGGTGAGCACATCGCATCTCGTAAAAGAATAATAATAAATTTTCGTGACTACACTGTAAAAAATAAAGTGTGTAAAATAATGCACAAAAAGTGAACACCAAGCGATGCCCAGTGACTGTCTAAAGTTTCGCTGATCAGTATGTAACGTAGACACCTAGGTCCACCACATAGTCTAATTGTCTACACACTTTGCGATAGCGATGCCTGAAAACTATAGGTCGGTCGTCAAAATCTCATGAAATCGATTATTTTTGTTTTCTATTATTTTATCGTCCGCTTTAGCTAAAAATGACAGCCTATGTATTTTGAAACATGCTAATCATAATTCTCAAACAAGTTTTTTCTTTTCTATCCTTTTTCTGCTTAAAAACTCAATCACAAAGTCTTTTTTTAACATATTTAAAGCTTTCATACACTGAGACTAATCATCTAGAAAAAATACACACTTTTTGATGTCGAGTGAACGTCTAGGTCATTTATACACTTTATTTTTTACAGTGTATTGTTCAACAATGACAATCAGATGAAAAACAATAAGGCTGAAAGAGTACTTTTTGCGTCATAAAAATTTCTCAATATTATGAAGCCAAACATGTCTAATTTCATAGGTTTTGGGCATCATTTAGAGCTTAATCTTGCGAAGAAATAAAAGATGATCTAATTTTCCTAAGAGACATGGTCAGTATATTGAGTGCTCACTTTGGTTCACCTGCCAATCTTGCTCAAACTTTGTCAAAGGTTTCTTCTTCTATATCCAATATACCTACAATATGAGGACAACTTTTTCTGTACAAATATTCTAAAATTCCTTACATATTTGTATATGTGGAAAGATGAAGCCCTTATACTCAGTTAGATTCATCTAATGCTAAGAAATCGATATCATATATATATTATATAACCCAAATTTGTCCATAGATTTTATTGAAATTATCTGAAATATAAAATATATAAATTCTATTTATTTAAAAATAAGTCCTATATCCGAAACAAATAAATAAACAAAAAAGAATATTTATCAAAAGACATTTAGTATAGAACAAAGTTTATAAACAAAATTGATTTTCTCGTTTGTATTACATCCATAGAACAGCTGTTTTTTATTTTGAACACTGTGTGATAAGTCAAACGCCAAATCTCATAACCGCAAACGAACTAATTACTAACATAATAACCTTTTTTTTATTCTTTTATTGAAAATATCAACTGTCTTCTTCTTCTATATTTCACAATGAAATTAACAAAATTGACAATGACAGCCAATGGCACTTAAACATACAATCTCATTGAATAAATTAATTTGGCTTCAGTATTTGACAACTATGAGAATGCATTTCTTTTTCTTAGTCTTATAACTGTATAGATGTAACTTTTCTCTCGTATATAAAAATATTGAATTAGATACAGATGTCTACGATAGAGAACTATACCATTTCCGTTTTAGAATCGATCATGATGTTCAAGTTGTTCACCGAATGTTACTAAAATTACTCTTCTCTCTATTGTATAACAATAATTATAATAGATTGCTATTTTTTTTGCATGACATTTTTTTTTCTTTCTTTTTTTGTCTTTTTTTTTATTTTATTTTATTTTATTTTGTTTAATAATAATATTTTTATTAACAGAACAAATTAGATTTGAGTAGTCGTCATCCATATCTGTCATCTATAGAAAGGAAATACTAATGTGGACGCATGTCGTACCCGACCTCTTTTTTTCTTTTTTATCGAAAAGGTGAGAGAAATGTATGAAACATGACTTTTTAAACAGGAAGTGGAAGTATAAACCACTTCATGACAAGAGTCTAAACATATAGATGGACAGGGATAATGTCATACGGTTATACAATAGGAATAAGAAAAATTTTCTTAATTGAATAAAATTAGTTGAAGTATATGGACTCTCCTACATATTTAACTTTTAACACTCCAATTGATTATCGAAAATTGTTGAAATAAAATGTAGTCCTACTTTGTGTCAAACTATGTGATTAATTGTATGAAGAGAGAGAAAACACCATAAGATTTTTCGTCAACATTTGGCGTAAAACTTTTTTCAGAATAAAAGGTCACTGTTGACGTCATTTTCACGATTTTTCGACCAAAAATCGATCTGATGCTGTAGCTTTTTAGTTCTGGAGAAGAGTTTACTTAAACTCAACTTTTGCGTACAAATCTTTCACATTTTGATCGGGTATGGTAGTAAATTGACTTCATTGTAATACAAAAACAAAGCTATTCCTTCTAGTTTATTCTGAAAAAATGCATTAAATATTCTTGAAATAGTAAAAACAAATTAAAAATAAGACTTTGGCAGATATAACAGTATAATTATAGTTTTATGAATACTATTGATTGTTCTCTATAAATGTCAAAGAATTTTCAAATTTTATTCCATCTATTTTCTATTCAATTATGCAACAGTTCTTCTACCCTTTCTTTTTATCAAGTTTTTGTGAAACGTGTATATTGTGTGTATCGTTGTTTCCACTTGAAAAATCGTCGCTCATCAATCTCGTTTTACATCCATATGTGAGAGGTTTTTTCTCCTTTTTTT
The DNA here is from genome assembly GCA_905250885.1 of Didymodactylos carnosus. Classification (NCBI taxonomy): domain Eukaryota; kingdom Metazoa; phylum Rotifera; class Eurotatoria; order Philodinida; family Philodinidae; genus Didymodactylos; species Didymodactylos carnosus. The sequence continues at coordinate 22,401 of CAJNOQ010000916.1, read as the reverse complement.
TTCTTTATTTTTTTTTTTTTTTATTTTATTTATACACAAATACTCACTTCTATATGATTCGGTCAATCAACAACAAGAATGATACTTCCATGTTTTCCTTTATAATATTCGAGTATAGAGTTGTGAACTTTTCTATATACACTGTTCAAATATTTCCGGCTACTTGAATTTTAAAACAAGCTTGTCATAAATAAAAAGAGAAAATGTGAAGTGAATAATGTTGCTTATTTGAAAATGAAAATGGAAAAAAGTTTATCCCTCTCATACGACCATTCTTATTTTTATTGTTATTATTATTATTATACACACTTGAAAACATGTCACAAATGAACATTTCAATTGAGCTTAGTTCCTATAGAAATTACCTGAATAAAAAAAAAAAAAAAAAATGAGAATAAAATTTATTTATTCTTACCTTTAAATACTCTTTTCAATAGCAGACAAAATTTTATATTTGTGATATATTTTAAACCGTTTCCTGAATCCTTTTGTTCTTTTCTGTATGTATTATAGTCCATATTCTCAACTTTTATTCAAATAATTTTGATAAATAATTGTATCATATTCCTTTTATAGATTATCTTATATCATGCATAAATTTCACATCATATAGCTAAACATAGAGAATTATTCTTAGTTGAAAATTTCCTCATCCAAATGCCATTTTAGAAGGCGATGATGAAAAAATGAGTTCAAAAACCAAGTAGATGATGGCTGAAATGAGTTATTGAAAATGACTATATAGTCAGTCCATTTTCGAATGGTCATAATTCTTTGTCAGGTGACATTAAAGTCTGATCTTTCGTTTTGTCAAAACACATAATCTCTCGGATGTTTTTCTTTTCCTACTCAAAAATAAATCATCCTGCTGCATAGACTATATGGAGAGAGAGAGAGAATCAGCAATTGTTCAACAGAATAAGAAAAAGAAACACGATTACTCGAACATTTAGAAGAAAGAAAAAAAAAAATCATCAGAGAAAAAAGAGAGAAGAAAAAAATGTACAACATCGTTTCTATTGAGCCAAAGTGAGAAAAAATAACTTCTTGGTTGTATAGTTCATATTATTTTATACATTTAGAGAAGAGAGAGAGAGAGAGAGAGAAAGTTTTTAGCATCACACCACATGCATAAATGCACGTTAATCAAATGCTCGTTGATAGAAGAAGGACTGCATAAGGAAAGTAGCTACTCTATATTTAAACGATTTCAAATTTTTTTCATTTTAACTATATTGATTATTATAACTATACATCACAACCCTCAAGTCACTAACTTCACGGCATGAAACATATTGTATAAATGACTAATATTTTTTTTTTTTATCTTTAAAATCAGATAATGAGTGAAGTGATTTTCACACTTTTATCAACATCAGTGTAAGTAGATAAAAAAGAACAGTATATTTTACAGTCCAATTAGCATCTTGGTGACTTGGATATGAAAAATGACAGTGTAAAAAAACTTGTTCAGTTGTTTTTATCAAGAGGTTTTCAGCAATATTCAGCAATAAAAACTTATTTTTTGTTAATTAAAAGGAGTTCGAATGACGTTAGAGTACTTTCTTTTTTTACTGTTGAACAAGTGAACGTTATTCTTTTGATCATTCACCATTTTACATTTTGACATATCATATCGTTTATAGATATATCATTCACTCTTTTTCTCTCTCTTTCTATACTAGAACATGTTATCGAAAAAGCAAATATTTTGGTATAGTTCATTTTCAATTATTTCTTACTATTTCGTTCAACAATTAGTCGTACATACATCATCTTCTCAAATTGTGTAATGATTACTCATGCAGAAGATATTTATTTATGAATTTATATTAATATTATTAATTTATATCAAAGAATTCTATGCGTCAAACGGTTATAACGCATTAGTTAGTGCACAATGTACGTATCTTCTATAATATTCTCATATATGCACATATATACATACAGTCTGTTTAATTCTAGGTAAAGCACGATGTATCTACGAATATCAATGGATATTATCGACAATTCCTACAACAAGTAATCATCAAAAGATTGAAAAATATTCGTTAATAAAACGTCATGAAAAGTCAAAACGACAACATAATATAAATCAACAAATGGTATGTACTTTGATAGTGAAGAACAACTAATGTCTACATGCGTGCTGTGAATATCTCTAAAAAAATCTTCAATATTTTTCTTAAAAAGAAAAAAAAACGGCTGTTCAATAACTAGGTACACTTATGAAGATCTAATTAATAAAAAGTATATAGTTGAATTTTGTACATCAAATAAAGCTTATCTTTCTTCATAGAGACATATTTTGTTACTGCTGCGTCTTAAAATTTACATTGTCTATACAGTATAGTCGAGAGTAAACTTTTTTTCTAGACTATTTATTATTCAAAGTTCTAGTAATTTGTGATAGAAAATTGAATTTTGTTTCAAGTTGATTTTTTATATACTTAAGAGAAACAAACAAAAAACAAGAGCATTGATCTTGTATTGTTAAGCCTTTGTACATGATTTTGCACAGCTTCCAGTCGTCTTCATTTTGATGTTGTTTTGTCTTTAGATTAATTGAGTGAGAAACTTTAAAAGGAACACTCACTCATTTCAAATTTGTTATCCTTCATTTTCTCTAATGTGTCAACATCCATTTGAATTAGTTGAACTTCCCAACAGTGTTTTAGAAAGAAGAAAAAAAAAAACGTGTATAGATATCAAAGGCAAGAGAGCGAATGAGAGAGAAAGATATGAGCAACAATTTATTCACCTGTTCTTTTCTTCATAGAAGGACGGATTTCCTTTTGGACACAATAATAATTAGAGTGAAATACGAGTGGAAACAAAAAACCGTACATAAATCGTTTAAAGATAATGCCAGTCAGATAATTATACGTTTAAGAAGAGAAGAAAAAAAAACTAAATCTGTTAATTCTCGTGAATTGTATGAATTGTAAATAGTATAAGAATATGAATGTGTTATGAAGAAGAGAACTTACTAAAATTGAGATGAAAAGTTTTTAATTAAAGTTATAAGTAGAAAAGTTTTCAAGATATTTCAAAACTCACTTAGGTAGATTTTCTATAATTAACACTGGTTTTAGGCAGATGTTGTTCTTGATATCTATATTTTGTACCATATGGTTATCCATTATTTCTCCAAACATAAATGTACGCGATACCATATATGATGTATGGTTTATATCGAGGTTAAGAAAACAAACTTGGGTATATTTTCTCCGTTTATACGGATAAAAAAAAAATTGTCGTATGAAAATACACATTTTAGTATTAGTAGTTTGTTTATTTTGCTAATCGAAGGTTGTGGTTAATGGTATCTGTTCAGATTAGATTGATATTGTATATTACATGGGTCAAAAATATATATATATTTATGTGTACTCAGTATGAGAATGAGGTTATACTAAAGAATAATGGAGATTGAGTCTAAGAGAGAAATGGATTTAAAACTTTTTGATGTCTGCCGATTGATTGGAAATGATAGAATGTTCATCAATACTAAATATGGCTTAATCCAACTGATTTAGGACGTTTACTAATTGAGATGTATATATCATTTATGTGCTGATAATATGAAAATTATCATTTTATTCTGTATCAACTACTTTATGAATGATTTAAATTTAAAATCCGTTTTGTAATTCTAAAAAATAGTAGTCTACTTATTATGATTCTAAAGACAGATAATTATTCTCTTCATAGTCATTTCCTGTATTTTAATGGTTTATTTGCACATGGATGACAATAATGTTCATATTTTCTTTCTCTATGTCAACATAATTATCTAGGATAATACTATCTTTAATCTAAACAAATCTACTCATTCATTCACTCACTAAAAAATGTTTGCTTTTTCCCTTCTTTTTTTGAATTACAACCATTTTTATGTAAACTTTTATATATTTCAAGAAATTTGAGTAAGTGCCTAAAGGCATAAAATTTAGTTTTTCAAGAATAAATAAGACAATAAAGATTGAAATCTCAAATATGTCAGTATATATCAAAAAAAATCTCTAATAAAAATAAATTATGTGGTACATATTGAATGAAAAAAAACAAAAATATGATATTTCATGTTTGTCATTCAATTTCTTCTATTTGCATATAAAGATATCTCGTGCTTGTAGAAAGACACCTTATAAATGTGTTAGATGATGATATTTCAATATATTTACATTGTTCATAGTTTTAAAAAAAAATTTTATCTTTTTTTTTCATAAATGAACGCGAAAAGAGACAATATAAGATGGATATCCTTACAATTTCAACGTGTGTATGTGTGTGTGTGTGTGTGTATGTTTTTTTGTTGACAAGAAAAAAAGATTGAATAAATATAAGGTCTAGTCGAACATGTTAAGAATTTTAAAATTCTCTCTTTATAATATACATGGAAAAATGATATTCATGGCCTATTTACATAGTTAAAGCAACAACATATTCATTAAATTGTAGTAGTACCATTATGATCAAGTGTAAATGAGAAAAAAGTCATTGACCCTGCTATGTATACATGACGTGAATATCAGATATAGATGTGTCTGTGTATCAGCTGCTTGCCATTAATAAGTTAGACACACTGGGAGGTAGTTTTCTATAGTAGGTCATAAAGTTATTTTTTTATTCTACTCTGCTTTTTTACAATAAGTTAATACGACGAACGTACACATTATATCAATCTCTATACAAAATTGAATTCTATTTCTGATATGAATGACGAAAAATTAGTTTCCTCCTGAAACTGGAGTCTCGATCGCTATATTTGACTGATAAACATTAGGACAATAATAAAACTTTTTGACATGTTTCTTCGTGATATTTTTATACTTCTAAATTATTATTACTTTTTGCATAACATACAAAGTAAAAGTTTAGAGATCGATTTTCATTTAAGATGTAAATTTGAGTCTAATAATTCTCTCATGATTGTTTTGTGACTGTTCATTCATCGTATGAGAAAAAAAACTTCCTTGTTTGTCTCTTGTTATAATCACATCTATAGGAAGGATTGAACAGTAACGGTTGATAAAACAGCATGAAAAGAAGCAATTAATACATTGCATCTGTTGTACGATTTATTTTTATTTTTTAAATCGATTGTTCACTCAGCTATAGGCTTTTATCTCGATTTATTTATTAAATCGTTCAATCTTTTCTCTCTTGAATAAAATTAACAAATATAAAACCATGATAATGACGATAAACATATTCTAGAGTGAGAAGCGATTTAATTCTTTCAACTTTTCACAGTTATCAGTTACACGAGCAACATAACTTTATGAAAAACCAATGACATTCTTATAATAATGCCGACATTAATTCAAATTTTTGTTTTATTTTTATTTTAGAATTCAAATGTTATTATCAAACCACAATGGCGAACTGTTTGGGAAAAATGTCCAAGAAATCTTGTTTGTAGTGCGGTAAATACTCTTTTCTCTTTTATAATGCCTATTACTTCTCTTAGTAAATTGACTATATTTTACCTGATAATCATTCAATCATCTATTTGTCTTATAATATGGCTTAATAAACTTGAACATGAATGTATACGCTCAATTGACTTTTAATATATGTGGGAACATAAGTAACGATGTAATAGCTTTACAAATTTAGAAATCAGATGAATCAGAAAAAGAAGAATGATTGAATTATAGCTTAAATTAGAAATAATGATTAACTAAAATTAACCTTAATAGAAAAGCTAATAATAGGGTCTATTATTTCGCTTATTCTCTAATCATCAAATTTACAAGAATAACGCATATTTATATTCTATTATTAGTTATCATCAGGTTTAATCTGTTACGTATGTATTACAATTTTGAACAAAAAAAAAAAGCTTCCATTTAAACTAAACTCTATTGTCAGTAATGTGATAATGACGTCTAAATTCAGTTTTTCTTATTACATCAAATATCTTTTAATCGATACACATTACTTCTGTCAATTCTTTATCAATATTAGTTAGTCAAAACACTCCTGAAGGCCAATTTGTCGATTGATGACAATGAAGCACTTAGATACTTCTAGGACTGAATATCATTTTATCTATACATAGAGAATGACAAATGAACATGACACGATCTCTCTCTCTCCCTTTATATGTATATATCTGCCATTAATTGTTTTTCGCTTGAGGTTAAAAAAATATACGGTTTATTATCAAAAGTGAACATCAGAGATAAAACGATATGATAATATAATAAATATTTTGTCAGAGTAAAAGTACATGAGCTAATTAGTCATTTGCGAGTGAAATGAGTGAGTGACAGACAGTTCAATGTAAAGAACGAAATAACATACTACATCCAAATTTCTCTTTCTACTCTGTTTCAAAGTAAATTCTGTTCCTCAACACTAGTTGAAAACATTGATCAAATGTTTTCTTTAGTTTGATACATAAAATATTTTAAAGTATTCTTTATCTCAAAACAGTTCTACGATTTATCCAAAATTCTTAATTGGTGAAGGTGTTTCATCGTTGTTTATATCGGCATTCTTTGCCTTGATGCTCTCCAACATTTTTCATATTTATTATCAATGAGTCTTTGCCATAACTTCTTCATATGTGTATATTTTTAATTGGCATTCAGTGACACTTCTATTTTTTTGTCGTTCATTTCTTTTTTATTTGTATGATTGGTTCGATTCTTTAGTAAAATGAAATGTATTCTTTCGTTTCCTCTTTCTTCTGATGGCCGTGTGAGCCTCGAACTTTAGTATAAGAGAAATATGATCATAATTAAATTAGCATAAAAATAAGAAGTACTACTTTAGAAAATAAGAAGAAGAAAAAAAAAATCATCTACTCAAACGAGCTCTTTTTTGCATTCCAGAGAATGTCCGTTAACGAATACAGAGTATAAATGTAAATGTTCTTTTTCTTGTTGTACGTCTACGCACATACGTATTTTAGATGATCATACAAAATCTAAGTGAAATATGAACGATCTAGTATATATATATATACTAAAGGGGGAGTAAAATGATGTGTGTCGATTTGTAGATTTTAATATAAAAGATTCAGCATTTGAATAAAGTCAAAATCATTATATAAACGAAAGAAGAAAGAAAAAAATGCTTGCTGACTAGAGTAATTACTTCAAATAGAAATTTTACATTCGGAAAAGAAAAAGGGTGAAAAATTGTATTTTCACTAGCATTGATTCTGTTAAAAGTATTAAATTTCAAACTTTCTTTAATCATAGAACTACAAATACCAAACATTCAATGAAAACTTTTTAAATATAAAGATTTATAAATAATTTTAAATTGATTTTACTTTTGACCATTGAATAAGAGAAAAATAGTTCATAAATGCATTTATAAATCAAATATTTATAAATAATTAGTTATAAATCAATTTATAACGATTTATAAATATTTCGACTTTTAGAAAATACTTTTAAACTCTTCAGTATATACATCTGAGATTTTGAATACTGTTGCGGAGTTGCTAATTTTTGTGAGTGTTCGTGAAGGATAATGTTTTTATCGTAAAGTACTCTAAGTGAACAGAAAAAGTGGTACATGATAGAAGAAAAAAAAACATTCACTATGTTTACACGGCGCGGTTAGTCACAATTAAATTTCATCATGCGTTTGATTAAATAACACCCTGTAAACATCTAATCGTAATTAACTTCTTCTACTAATGATTAAAATAGACTATGTATATTGTTGACAAAGAATAAATTTAAAAGTCTCAGACAGAAGATCGTTAAAAAATCTGCATAAACAGATTTTTTTGTCTTTTACCATAAACATAATGTCCGATCTGTTCATCTGTCCAAAAACATAACGTTTCTTAACGTTCATCTTTTATTCAAGGAATATTTTCAGGCATAAGAGAAAAAAGGAGATACAAACCTTAATTGATTTATTATTATTATTATTATTTTCAGCTACGTTCAAAAGAAAAACTACTTTGTGTTTTTGAAACATGAGAAGTTTGATTAAAAAAAAATGTTCTGATCATGAACATATCCAAATCTCGACAGGATGAAAAGTGAATAAACTTCGTCTTCTTGCATGTCTGATAGCCTTATGTAAGTCCAGTAACACGTCATACAGACAGTTTGGAGTCTATTGATAAACAAATATTTGGAATCGTTGATTATAATGTGGATCAAATCAGAACTGACCTGAGATGAAGAAAATAAAACCTATCTTTTTTTTTTTCATTTCTAGTGTTTACCACCATGTGATCTTGATCCACCACTACTACAAAATTCCGATAGTTGTAAAGCAATATGTTCGGTAAGTGATATGAATATCATTTATATCGATGATGCCAATTATATACGAAGAATTTGTCGACGTCTATAAAAAATAGCAGAGAAATATCGTTTATAGTGAACAGTTGTACAAGCAATCTGTTCAATATAGATGTGTATGTCTAATTGTCATGCAGTCGGTAGATTTAAATGATTGAAATAGAACAGTTGAATGCTGAGATGATATTATTAATAGCAATATTGGTTATTGTTTCACTATCTTATAATAATGAAAAATAAATAAATATATACTTTTTCGAGTGAATGACTGAATAATGATGAATAGTGAAGGTCAAACTGTATTTTCTATTTTTTATCCATAATATGGTGATAAATGATACAAAATGAAAACTTATCTATATGAGTATGAGTGTCAGAAAAGTTATAAACATTTTTCTTGAACTTAGACTGATAAATATATTCTAAAGAAATGATAGTAGATTAAATCAATTAATATCAAAGTTAATCATTGCTTTGAGTAAATCATATTTGAAAGATCATTACTTAAACTTTAATTTTCTTTTTCTATTCTAGCAAAATATTGATTGTCTTCGAAGTTGTTCATTCATTCAAAATGTTTATCAGCAACAACAACGACAACTGCAAATTTTTGAGTGCATAACAGGTAATCACCATAGAACTATGATAATCTGTTGTGTCTATTATCTATTCTCTTGTGATTTTATTTTTTTGTGTTAACAAGGCTCATCTTTCCTCATTAAGACTGTTTTGCTTAATAATAATGGGCTAATTGACTAATTGAATTTCTTTCTGTTACTGTTGTATGACCGTTCATTAGTCGTATACTCATTCCCTCAAGGCCTTATGTCATGCTGAAATAGTGTGAAAATGTAAATCAATCGTATTTTACACATAGGAAATGAGACAAAGACTAGACTATCTGTTTTTAGGATAATGAGAAAAATTATTGTTATTTTTTAATTCTTTTTTGTATTTAGATGCTGATTGTCAAAATATGTGTAATGATCGTGATTGTTCAAAAAACAGTCGTTGTTGTGACACAAATAATCAATGTCATGAAGAATGTTCAACGGATGAAATAACAAGAACTGGTTCAAATGATGATGGCAAGTGATATTGTCTAATTGATAAATATGGAAGTTATTCTTAATTTTTGTTGTTAGTTAAAGGAATCAATTTTGTTGATTGACACTTAAACAGGAAAGATCTTTCTCTCTTTCTCTTTTTCATACTCTTTTTCTAACCTCACGCAACAGGTGGTCAATTTCTCATATAAATGATTGACAGTTAATCGTTGAATAATTACGGTTCGGTTGTTTTATCTTTATGCATGTCAATCATAGAGAGACAAATGTTGAATTTAAGCATATGGAATAAAATATATCGAAAAATAAAGCTTAGAAAGTCTAAACTTAGAACAGATGTAACCATCACCTTATTGACAAAACATTGAAAGAAAAACTAATCAGTGTTAGTATAAACCGTGAGATATTGGGATGAAACTAAGATTCGAGCCTAAAGTCTTCATAGTATTGTTTAAACTTTGAACACTCATTCAGTCTCTTTCTATAGTTTGAGCTGTTTTTTTTTCCAAAATCAATCGTCTCATTACCCTAGCAGTGCAGTGCTAGAGCGGATACAACAAATGTTTCTACATCTTGGCCCTACGATGCCTTGATTATTTTTTGTTTTATTTAGATCAATTTATACCACGTAATGTTGTGGCAATTGAGAGAAAAAGTCGTAAAACTGTGAAATTAAAATGGCATCATATCATTAAAAATGAGACGGAGCCAATATTTTATGTTATTGAAGCACAATGGAGTTTAAATAGAAAACAACCATTCACAAGAGACGTATCAAAGTGGGGATTCTTAAAAGAGGTAAATGCATTTCGAATGATATCTAATCAGAAAGAAATGAAAGTTTTTATGTTTTAGGAAGTATCTCATAATAAAGCCATAATAAGAAATATTCATCGTGGTAGATGGTACAGTTTTCGCGTTGCTGCTGTTACACGACACGGACGTTCAGCATTTTCACAACCCACAGCACCATTTCGACTGACTGCTGGTAAAGTATTCTAGTAGAGAAAAATGTACTGAAACAAGTACATCCTCATTATCCTATCTCTTTCTAGAACCAAAAAGTCACTCGCCAACAAATTTCACGGTAAAAAGTTCTGTATTAAACGATGATGGATCGTACAATGTTACATTAGCGTGGATTCAACAATCTCAAAATGATTTACCCATTAGTGGTTACAAGGTTTGTTATTTTTCTTTAAGTTGTTGCATATAGTAATAGTACTACTTCTTCTTAGATTTCATGGGAACCAGTTTCTGATGTAGAACAAATTGCTGCTGATGAAGTATTAATTAATGAAGACTTATCATCAACATCTTTGCACGAATATAAAGTGCCATATTTGAATCCGAAGTTAACATATCGTTTTAAGGTATGATCTAGTAGAGTGAACATTCTTTTTGGATACATCTCAACGTTGAAGTAAAACTATTCTACAACGAAGGTCTTATTGTCATTTGAACTGATACTATGAAAATATCATTTATACAGTCTATGCACATTTATTTCAAGTGCTATCCTTTTGTTTTTCAATTCAGTTCAAATATTGCTGATTTTTATGGAAAAATCCATACATATATATATATACATCTTGTTTTAACTATAATTCAGTATAACGACCAAATTGACTTTTTTTATATCATGACATTTTGTCAGTATTATAGAACGGAAATAGATGACGGCTATGGTAAGAAATAAAACTATGTATTGAGTGTAAATTTCATATTTGATGTTTTTAAGTGGATGTTTGTCATAAAAATGATAGCTCAAGTGTAACTAATTAATTATCTACGAGGAGTGGAGAACCGGAATTTAAAAAAACAAATCATCCTATTACTATTACTAAATTCGTTAAAATATTTTTTTGTCTAGACAGAGTTAATAAGAAAACACTAGACAAATATAAGTGCGCAAAATTACGTTTCATTTTCAAGCGATAGTTTAAATATTGAGATACCATCTTTCAAACGAACAGTGCCAATACTTCGTTAACAGTAGAGCTGTTTGATTTCTTACTTTGTTTGATTGAAATAATAGGGTGGATCTCAATAAACTCAATATGAGAAGAGAGAAGAGAGAAGACAGATGCTCTGAATTTGTTTAAAATTTTATTTTTAGATTCGTTCTGTAACCTCTTATGGTGATCTAACTGATGTTGGACCGTTTACCACAATAATATATCAAATAAATTCTTTAACAACATCTACCACCAGTGCTTTGCCTTTAATTACTCTACCATCATCAACAAGTATTTCATTCTTACCACATCCTCCTCTTCGTCATCAACGTCATCGTGAATACATGGTTATAAGTGATTTGAAAATATCTGAACCATTTTTTATCAATGGACTTTTGAAAGCAAACGTTTCATGGACAATAAATGATAAACAAAATGATTATTCATCACAAATTCAACAATTTGATTTATATTGGTTAGAAGTTAATTGTACAAATGATGTGTCATGTTGTTATCGTCGTGATGCAGCCACTGTACAAAATCAATTTCAAATATATGATCTAAGATTTAATTGCACCTATGCTTTGAATGTTTATCCAGTATTGAATGAAATTGGTAAAGAAGGAAATCGATTATCTCAACGATTTAAGGTACCAAGTTGTGCAAATATAACAGTGTTTGGTGCCATACGACCACCATGTCCAACGACAGAGAGTAAGAATAAAGCATTACCTTTTGCACATTCTCTTGTTTATAACACATTTTCTATTCTTGTTCAAGATTTAGAAACAAAATATTCTGATATAATTTACACGTCTAATAAAACAGGTACAAATACAATTGGTATTAATTTGCAATGGAATTCAAAAAGTAGTCAGGTTCAATTAACTGGTAGGTGAAATAATTATTTTGAATGATGAAAAATCAAAAGTCTCTATTTTTTAATGTTAGGTTATCGATTGAAAATTGAACAATTGGATAATCATGAAGAAATTTTAAATATCGATTTAGCTCCAGTAAGTCTTTGCACTGGATAAATATTCCTATTTATCATTCCATTCTACTATTTTTAGATAACATCTGAGTATTATTATCCCAATTTAAGTCCAAATACCCTCTACAATGTAACATTAAGTTCAATTAATAATCACAAATATATTATTTTACAACAATCGATTATATTCGATGGCTATTCATCCAGAAATAATTCAAAAAGTAAATTGATTATTTATGCAATGTTTTCAGTTTAACAAATGTTCTTAACTCTTGTAGAAATACTGCTATGTCAACATCTTCATATCTATGGACATAAATTAACTTTTGTTTGTGTTTTTAGATACTGTAAACTATCGACATTTTACATCGAATACAGATTTGAGATTATCATCATCATCATCTTCAAGTATTCTACACTTGTCACGTGTAATTCTTATGCTAACAACTATGATATTTCTTGTATCAATCGTCTATCGTTGATGAAATTTATTCCTGATGTTGATATTAAATTATTATAATATGGTGCAAATTAATACCGGTTAACTTTGATTCAAATGAAAACAGATCAAATTTTACATAGTATTTGTACAAACATAGATATTACATGTCGATGAGCAGTATTTTCTTTCTCCATTTACTAATGGTATAATCTGTTTATTAATTATATACAAGTTGTTTGTGGAACACATTTGAATTTAAAGTGCAATCGCCGTCTACTGGAAACTGTATAGTAGACAGGAACAAAGATAAAATTGCTACCAAATTAAATGACGAAAAAGAAGAGCATTATACTGATATGTTTTGTTGTTATTGTTTTGTTTTGTTTCTTTTCTATTTTTATATCAATTTTTGCGAAAAAAATAAACTATAATAGAAATTAAGCATTATTGTTCAATGAAAATAATAGAACAAATGATGAAGTCTATTAGCTTTCATTAGGAAATTGATACTCATTTACCTAATCACACCTTAAAATGGTTTATTTTCGTTTGAATTTAGATTTTCACAGAATGGAGGAAAAACAATAACAAGTACTTTTCTTGTCCATAATAAAATATAATAGAACGTCCTTCAACCTACACACCTATTCTTTTTTTGCAGAAAGTACTCTGTTATCTAACATTTGTGTACGAACAAAGACGATGATTTATAGTCAGATTTTTAATGCATAAGTGGATAATGAATTATATCTATAGATAAATGAAATGCATAAGTGGATAATGAATTATATCTATAGATAAATGAAATGAAATATACTCAAATTGCACAACAGCACAAAGAACTATTCAAACATAAATGTTTGTGTTTGAACACGATTGCTTTTTGATTGAAGAAGAAAATGCATTCAAAATTTGAGACATCAAACATATGTTATTACATGGACGGGTATTTCCACTCAGAGTTGTTTTTAGAGTGAATCCAATAGACGATGAAGAGATGACTCGATGCTGACAAAAGCTAATCAGTAAACCTATACTGAACGTATTCATTTTTCTCCTTACATATTCGATCCAAGTCATCAACCTCGTAAAAAAGTCTCGGTTAATGAAACTGATAACGAACTGCTCGACAGACCATTGCCAGAAAAAATTTCTAAAATCCGAGACAACACTAATTGTTAAATGTGATATAAAGATTTTGTGTCATATAGTATGAGTATTTGCAACGTTAATGGAGGGCTGGTACATTTGGAGAACGACTAACTAACTACACAGAAAATTTCTCATGTACTAGATATCGTTTTGTGACGACTTACTGATGTTCCAATGGTATACAGAATATCTGCAACGATAAGTATATTGTACTTATTAAATAAGCCTAATTTAGATTCCATTATTCTAGAACAAAAAGCACAATAATAAATTTCATTATAGTATTCTACAAATTAAACTATTAAAAAGTATATAACACTTAACCATTCAAAAGAGATGCATCTCCTGGATGCAATAAGCACTATTTCGATAAAATTTCACTTCTTTGGTTTTTCGAATTCAAGAGTGCGTCCATGCCAAGGGGGGAAAAGCAGTACCTAGTGCCGATTAGGGTGTTGGAAGGTACCAAGAGGTGCCGGACCGATGCTGATGTGCTATACTAAAAAACGTCCTTTTCTCCCTTAGTCCATGCAGATCTTTCATTTTCTCCTTCAATTTAAACCCCAATCTATAACAACCATTCACTTGTTCAGTTTGTGGTTCATGCCAACTTGTTTACGAATCCATACTTTTTTAATGTATAAAAATAAAAATCTTCTAGGAAGCAGCCGTGTTTGGTGTCTGAAGTAATTATTTCAGACTTTCGAAAAAAATCTGATTTATCCATTCAAGGAATTTTTTGTGTTTATAACAGTGACGTGCTAAATCTCGTTAAATATTGACGGTATATACAATAATAACTTTTAATATTTACGTATAACATGACAAAAAAGATTGTTTTAATATACCGTGAGTCAATCAAACAATCTAAAAACAAAGGAAAAGTTGTCATCAACTCAAATTCTATGCTTTTCAAACATTCTTCACAACTTTTCTGAAATTCTTTTTCCGAATTTTGCTAAACAAACACCATATAGTGGACAGTCACACGGCAATTAGGTGAAAAAACGAAAGTGAGCTTTTCGAAAATTCAAATACTATCTAACATACATTAACCAATCCCCGATTTATTGTATAAAAAATTTTGGTCCAAGTGTTGAATACGGTTGAGAAAAGTAAATCGGAATTTTAGACCAATTTTGTTAGGCTTTTCAAAAAGCCGCTGTTTTGATCAGCTAAACAAATTCCAAGAAACTGAAACACATATATTCTGAAAGCTCAGCTTACCAGCTATCGATTCAAATGTTAAACTATTTATTTTAAAGAATTTCATAAGGAGAAAAATGTTTTTTTCTGTAGACTAGCTGTTTTCCCACTATACGTGCGTAGTATAGCGGGTGCGCCATCTAGCGCCAACCTCCGTTCTAGCTGAAACTTTCAGGAAATATTCTTCTGTATGTGGTGCGTCTATGTAATTAGCAGAAATGTTTCTTTTCGGAGTTACAGATTTTACAAAAACCGCACGTTTTTAGAGATTTTTCGTTGGTCTTTTTGCTTAAAAGTCACTTTTCTTCAGAAATAAGAACATGCTGTCGAATATGCTCTTTCCAATGGTGAGATTTTCGAAATTCTAAACTAACTTTTTGTGGGTTTTCTGAAGGTCGGATCTCTAAAAAACTTAGAAAAAATTAGAAATATTATCTTTAGAAATTAGGATCTTATTCTTCTGTAATTAAAAAGAGCATAAATCATGCATCATTTAGGTATAAATTATTTTGCATTCCATAATTTTTCGACAATTTGGTAAGCAATCTAAAGAAACTGTTGTTTCATTAATTTCGCTAGGATTGGACCGGTCGGACGATCGTCAAATCCTAGCGAAAGAAAACGCGTTCTCTTTAGCTAACTTCAAAATCAGAACTCATTAAAGTTATTTCCCATGTACAAATTCTTTAAACTCTAAATAGCTAAATCAGATGTTTTTCGGAATAATTATTTCAAACAAATACGGCTGATCCCTAGAAGATTTTTTTACAGAAAAAAGTATAGATTCGTAATATATTATGTAATATATTCGTAGTATAGATTCGTAATATTTGAGGACAATTTGAAAGCCGATCGACGCACTTTAGAGAGTCTCTATACGAGGCTTTTTTAACCAATAAGGTCTCTCTGTATGACTGCATGAAAAGAGACCCTTCATCAAAGGTTCTTGAAGATTTTCAAGAAAGTTTTCTGAAAGCTTTAGAAAACTGATTTTTTTTCAAAAATTTGCTTTAATTTGACAGAAAACCTGAACCAATACTTTTTTCGGTGGTACCAGGTAATAGAGCAAACATTTCTGATCAAAAGACACGTCTTCTATCTGCGGAAAAGATTTCGATAAGGAGTTATAACAGTTGTACGGAAAGACCCTAAACAGGTTCGGTACACTGGCGCTATATCAGATCCAAAAGCGCTTTTTCATCTAACAGTCAACATTATTTACCAAACTTCTCAACCGTTTTAAAACCTGGACAGCTCGGATTCGTCTTAAATTCAAGCGAATAGAAATGACGTAACAGAGCCGGATTTTTGGTTTAAGCTGTCATTCTTTTACATTGTTGAACAGCTATACACCAGTTTTTTCAATTTTTTCGGACTTTTCAGATGTATAAAACTAAACGGAAAAATTTCAAAATTCGCCTCTTTCACCTTGTTATTCTAATTTAACTTGAAATTTTAAAACTAATCTAAGTTTTCTAACTGCTTTCTGAGAAAAGAAGCCTGCCGGATGGTAGACGCCTCATTTAGATCCACGCTCGAGCGACATCTCTTAAACGATGATAGATGGTGCCTTAGAAATTATATCGTAATTATTGCGCAACATGTCCGATATTTCCTCGAATTTTCGCTCAGATCAGACTTGTAATTACCGGATAGATTTCTAATGGGGGGGGGTCTCAAAAGTGTTGGAGAAGTACTGTTTTTAATGAATTTCAAATTATTTAAAAATCTCTATTACATTATGTTTTTGTACTAACTTAAGTAGATATCGATTTTCTACAGGACAAAGTTATCCAGTAAGATAATGTTAATTTTATAATATTAAACTAAATTTTGTTATTTTCTTACAAATTATATATTCGAAATTAATGTAAAGAATATTTTAATGTTGAGCTATTCAAAAGTTTAACATTTTGATCTGTAGAATACTATAATTGAATTTATTATTTCAATTCTATTCTAGAATAATAAAGCTTTAATCATGCTGTTCTAAAATATTTATTATT
Source organism: Didymodactylos carnosus (assembly GCA_905250885.1). Taxonomy (NCBI): domain Eukaryota; kingdom Metazoa; phylum Rotifera; class Eurotatoria; order Philodinida; family Philodinidae; genus Didymodactylos; species Didymodactylos carnosus. The sequence goes on along the minus strand of CAJNOQ010000916.1, from coordinate 5,288 downwards.
TCTATTTCACATTCATCTACGCACTTTCTCCGCAATACAATAAACTTACAGATTAATGAATTTAAAAACACACATTAAACTGTTCCTTACACCTTCCTTTTATACAGATGCATTTAACTATAGTAAGAGCATTTCAAAGACTGAATCTTCTGTACCTTAAGAAGCGGTTGTAAAACAAATCTGTATACGACTTCACAACTTGTGAATGGATACCGAATATATTATATAATAGACGTTAAAAATATAAGTTAACAGATATTTTTCAAATTTTTGTGATTTAAAACCTCATTGTTCATACGTACTCTTTTCCCATTTTACATCAAAATCTCTTGTTAATATGTTTAAATAAAGTTGTGAAATATTTTATTAAGCTGCTTATTCAGAAACAGTGTGTACCGTGACAGAGGGTATTATATTTACAAGTGGAATAAATTTCTTTCCTATGATGAATCAAAAAACCTACTCATTAATAAAGCAAACATTAAAAAAAATCATGTCGGGTCACGATAACAAGTAAGATTAATTTCGTTGCTGTTCACTACTCTCATTTTATGTACTCAGATATTCAAATGTTCATAAAGTTCTATAAAAGAAAAGGAGAGAATGTATATTTTTTTAAAACACTTGTACTATTATATACATATATATATATATAGTATAGATGATGCAATACATCTGATATGAACACGATGATCGTTGTTTAGACAACAGCAAAAAGAAAGAGAACATAAGTTTTTTTTTCTTATTTCAGAAAGTTAAAATTTTTAAAACAAAGCCCTATAAGTTGTTGAATACCTATGTACACCAATTCATCTTACAAAATTTTTTTCTTTTGTTCTTGAAGAAAAATAAGATGACTTTCAAAAAAAGATTTAAGAATATTTTATTATTTAAGAGAAAAATTGAGTTAATAGTATAAATAATTACAATTTTATAACGTTGAGTGTTGTTACTTTAAGACCGATCATTCATTTCTATTTTTAGTTAAAGGACATATGTTTACAATTATAACTTTATATATTTACACAATAACTTGTACGCTGTAAGTTCTTTTTATAAATTTTTGTTTTATTATAGTTCAACGATTAGATGAATAATCATTAACATAAAAATTCTTTTAATTATTCTACTTTATCAATCATAGTTAAAGAATTCATTTACTCATGAATAAAATTAGTATACATCGGCGAATGTATTTTTAAAAATCGTATCATTTAGAATTATTTAATAATTTTTTTTGTTTGGTGAATACAGATACTTTAAATTATGAAACTATTTTATATTTCAATCTTATTTTTGATTCCAATTACTGGGAATATAATCGATGATATAGGTATGTCAATAATAATCATATTATCTTTAATAATTAACCGTTTATCTCATTTAGAATGTAAAGGCCGGTGGCAAATGATTGATAAATCAAATACAAAGTTCACAATTGATTGGCAAATAATTGAAGAATCTATTATGACTGAATTTCGAACAAATGAAGTTAAACGTGGATACTGGTATGGTTTTGGTATATCGTCCACACAACAACCGGTATGGAACATTTTAAGCGTAGACGACGTATTAAATGTTAATTATGTTTAGCTTTTCCAAATTGTTTTCGCCTTAAAATGGTCAGAAAATGACACTAATGTACTTTGGGATATTTAGTAAGTTCACTAATTTGAACTTTATAATAAACAATGAATATGACACATTTAATATATTTTTATTATGTATAGCAATGTGACAATGACAAGCGTTACTGTTTTATCAAAATTAAGTAATATCTATACAACTTTTCAAGAATTATTAAACTCTGGCTTACTAACAATTAAATTTTTAAAGATTAAAGATTTAAGTGAATTATTAGATATCTCTCTGACAGAATGTCTCTACATCGTTTATATGCGAGGGCCATTGATTGGCGATCAACCCTTATTACCTGATGAAATTATATACAATCGAACATTGTGTATTAGTTGTGCATGTAAGTCTTAGTAACTTAATACCACACTATAGGTAAACTCATTTCTTTGTGATTATAGCGGATATTTCAACAAGAACGACGACAACTTCAAACTTTTATGAATCGTCCTATTCTTCTTCTCCTAACATCACTAGTATACTCAATTCAACTGCAATATTAAAACTAACATCAGTGACTCAGATGAATAGTACAGAATTGAATTCTACACAATTTTACTCGAATCAACCTTCAACAACAATTGCAACATCCCGGTACGTTAATATTTCTAATACTCGTTTCACATCTAATACAATTTCTACCGTCGCCGCTACATTTAATCATTATTCGAACGCTTCATCACACGTCACATCTTATGATGATACTAATAACATCACGTCTAATAATAAAACTAATTATATCACTTCTATATATTCTACATCATATTCAAAAACAACATCAAACTCACAAAATTCCTCAATAATGTCAATGTCACCTCAATCATCAATTCGAATCACCGCCACTAACCTTAATTACAGTACACAAACTTATACTGTCACTACAGCACTTTTATCGGTCACCAGTACAACGAATTTAACTTCAGGTACTATACCAAGAAAAACAAAAACAACAAAGTATTTGATTGAGTAAGTAACAAAGTAGATTATTCTATATTTTTCATTTAGAATTCGAATTATGGTGGATTGGACGAATAATCAATTTATTGTGGAATGACGAGTATAACAATTTAACATCAGAATTGTGTCTCAATATAAGTTCTCAGCTTGAAGATATTGTAAGTTCAGTTATTGTAATATTTTCATTGTAGCAAATACTATGAACACTTCATTTCTAGTTATTTACCTTAATTACACCTATATACCGTTGTATTCAATTCGATATTGTATCTTTCACGTAAGTAATTCAAAAATTTTAGAACTTTCATTGAAAAGACATTAAACAATACCGTAATAATTATTTTGTTTTACAGACGCGGAAGTGTTATATTTACAAGTAATTTTACAGTAATATCGAATGAGAGTATTTCACAAACATTGAATACAATACAATCAATATTGCAGACAAATATGACAAATATCTCTCTCAATATCGATCCACAATCAATTCAAATTTTAACCAATCCATCTATCACCGTTCCAGATTTAGTTACAAAGACATTATCAAACTCAGACATGGTATCAAAGGGTAAAGTATTTAGAATATATATATATATCATTGTTACCCTTAGTAAAATTCTTAAAATCATTCCACTAGGATCCTGATAAGATAACATTTGAGATCTCAATATGATTTTATGACTCTCATTTCATTCATCCTCTTATTTTGTTCTCATGTATATATAGACACGTAAAGGTGAAAAAATAAATTTATTTATCTTTCAGGCTTTTCTCGCACTTACTTGCTCTCTTTTCAAAAAATGTGTACTATGTATGTTGACTCAACATACGTTAAAATTGTATTTTTACATCATTGTATTGTATTTTCGGGCGTCCATTCTTGTTGACGTCGAAGAATGGACGCCCGAAAATATAAAACTTACTGTAAATGAACTTTTTATAACCAAGATTTTGTGTTAAAAAATATCACAAGATCTTACTTACAAGAAGTTCACTATTCTTCTCTTCATTCTTCTTCAAAACGTTTTTCGGTAACTTTTCTGAAAAACTTTTATAAAGTTTTCTAGTCAAGCAGTGTAAAACCATATAGACTTAAACTTGGCTATGTGAAAAAAATCTAACAACACGTTCGTTAGATTCTATTAAATTCTCATTCAATCTCAAAAGAATTCTAGATAAAGAGTAAACAAGTATCGTTATTTTATTTTTTCTAGCTTCAGATGATACGTCATGGAGAGCAATTGTTGGCGGTGTTCTAGGTGGGGTAGGTCTGCTTCTTCTAATTTCCAGCTCACTATGTTTATACGGTTATTATAAATGGCGTCGAAGACAACTGTATGGTTTCAAAAAGAATGGGTCGAAATCAAATGAGACAATGGAATATATGTGGTTAGGTGGTACAACAACACCAAATTTGATACAGTCAACTTCAATATAAATATGAATTACGAAATGGTTTTGAATTTCACAGTATCAGTTGACTAATTATTGGTAAGCGCAATATGATGTTCGTATTCTGTCACGCTTATCAAAAGAATCTACTGAAATTATCTAATTGTTAAAGTTCGTCTGTGTTACTCATATTACTTGCTGTTTGATGGGATTTTTCATTGTTAATACTATAGTTATTTTTGCTTTCTTTTACTGTTTTTTTAAGTTCGGTTTGTTAATTTTTATTTAGCAATTAGTAAGTGATGAGAAATACAAGTCTGATCGATGTTCTTTACTTTTATTCCCCTTACCACTCGAAGTAGTTTGTAAGATAAATGTAGAAGAATATATGAAGATTACGGTGAACAGAATTTAAATGAACAAATGTTGGAGATACGTTTCCGAAAAAAACTTCCAGGTCAGATTCTGCAAGACGAAGACCCATATCCAATTAATTAAAAATGTTATCCTATTAAATTCTACAAAGTGCAATCCAGCTGACTAAAACACTATCTACCTCTTTTACATACTAATCAGCGTTTTTCTCTCTAAAAAAACATTTTAGAGCAAAATGATACGGTTCAAGGGATTGGTATTCGATATAAAATTACATTTCCTACGTTTTTTGCTGCTTCAGCTCGTGCTTTCTCGGTATCCGGCTGAAAAGCCGACATATCTTGAAACTTGTGGCGATAGATGTCTTTTTATTCGAGATGCTTATCAAAATATAGCGCTATGCGCAAAAAAATGATGCTTTCGAGAAAATGTATGCGTCACACAGTCCAAATGAATCCGAGTATCCGAGTCCGACGGGACTCAGTAGATTCCTAACTGGAATGCTATCTCTAAATTAAAATGAGATTAAGACTGCTGTCCTTTGGTTCATTTCTGTGTGAGTATTACCGTTAAGGAAGCGTTTCCCATATGTGAAGCATGGCACATTCGTTCTCAGACTTTTATAAAAAAAACCGTTGTCAGAAGTTTATTGAAAGTAATAAATCGGTACTAGATTATTGATCGTATCTTTTGCCTTAAAGAATTTGTTTATAGAGGTGATGTATTAAAATGAGTGTTTTTCTTTCTTTTTTCTGTTCTTTTCAAGTGTTATTGAATGGTGAGTAGCATACTATTAAGGGTACCCCCCCTCTTTTTTCACCTTGTTGCCAAATGCGGAGTACATGTCCGATTGAGCTCAAATTTATAGCAGAGATAGAACATCGAAAAAGAAAATCGACGTATTTTTGCCCAGAATTTTCTGACGTGTT
>CAJNOQ010000915.1:0-39215 GCA_905250885.1 Didymodactylos carnosus | reverse complement strand
CGGTCTTTGAAGGCCTAGCGGCAGCATTCATGGTGGTATTCGGAATCAGCATCGTCGACTACCTATAGTCCAGTCGGTTTCGTTGAAAAAGCGATTTATCAGTTGGGGATCATTCCTCGTGAGTTTTAGTACTTTTAATTATTTGTGTCCTACTGATTTATTCTGTTGTTTCTGAAGTTAAACAAGAAGATTTTTATTCGGCCTGACCCTTGGATAAAAGCTTTCAATGCAATCCCTACGGGATCAAAATGTGAAACACGATGGAATCGCTTTAATCGTACAGGCAGACTCTCTCTATTGATCACGATCCATGATAAAAACAAAGGAGCAGGGTGTCGATATGTCTATCGCGGTCTCTGACAGGATTCACAAGACCACACTGAAAGGCGGAAAACAAATGTTTTGGACTTCTAGATTTCAAATCCATCTATAATCCAAAAAATGCATTTATAATCCGAAATACCGAAGTCTAAGCATCTAGAATAGCATGCCGACATGTTTCTCATGGTTTGTGCTGCCAGCGGATGCTTTACTTTTCTCGCTATATGCTTCAACATTAGCAATCGTGTTTCACAAAAGTACGCTGAAGAGGAGAAAAAATACTATGAGCCTCACCTAGCTTCATGACGCTCCGCCGCCTTTGCTGTCAAATCTTTTCACCGATATTAATTCACGTAAATCAAAAGGTTATTCAATGTTAAAGTCTTTGTACGTATAACTTTTAGCAATAATAAAATTTAAAAACTTTAACGAATGCTGTTTGTTACTTTAGTCATATGAAAGAATTGATTTCTTCAAAAGAAATGCTGAAATTCGAAGCTTTATTGAGTGAAGATCAAAAGAAAGCGTCAAATGAATATGGTATGCAATACTGTGGCCAAACACTAGCATTTCTATGTTTTGTTTTTAAGGCGATAATCTGTTACAATATAATGTAATTGAACATAATATATTTTGTGGCAAAAAGGTTAAAACAGAAATTGAATTTAAAGAGTTTTACGAAACTTATCTCGGATTTCCTGCAGATAAAGTAAGTTTGATATAGATGCCATTGATCCCGAACTTCTATGCGGTGCTCTCCAGTTAGCAATTCAACATTAATGTTTCTCTGGCATTTGTTTAGGTTAAAGAAGTTAGCCAAATTCTGATTCGTAGTGGACGATTGAATGCTGAGATTAATGAAAAGTCAGGCACATTAATATATTCGGGTAAGCTATGTAACTCGCTTTCAACCACAGAATTTTATTACAGAATGCTTCACGAGTGTCTACGCAATCTTCAGTCATTTCATGGTGAATAAATAACCGTGAGAGTGTGAAAATGTTAGTAAGACGTGCGCGAAGAAAAGGTGATGTGCGGATACGATACAAGGGGAAAAGAGGCTGCGAGTTCCACAGAGTTGCGCAAGGTTTTACGAAGGGCCATGGGACGAACTGAGAGAAAAGACTAGTTTGAAAAGCGTAAGAATGACTTTATAATGTAATTCTTTATTTTAAGATTCGCTTTCACTGTTGGAAAAAGCTGACTATATTTATCAAAATATGTTTAAAGAGTCTCATTCAACATCGTCATCCTCATCCTCATCGGCATATTCAAATACATCTACATCTACCAGAAGTACAAGACAAAAGTTTCGTTCCAAACTACTCGCTCATTGTCATCAGAATGGCTCGAGACCAATGTTAAGATGTGAACTATCGAATAAAGAGTATCCGGCAGAACATGTTAGTGCTGGTCATATTTTCAAAAAATCATTTGGAGATTCATTATTGAACGACTTTTTCAATTTGAACGATATACATGAACCAAGTAATGGCATTCTTATGTATGCACTAATTGAATATCATTTTGACCACGGAAACTTGTGTCTGCTGAAAAATTCATGTGACAATCATTATAATATTCAAATTTTATCTGATAAACTGAAAAATAAATTAATTATCGACGAAGCAAAAAAAGTTCTTAAATCAAGTTATCACGCACCGTCTGAAACAACAATGACATTCAATGATTTAGAACAACAACATGTAGATCTTCCCGGGAGATCCAAAAGGTTAATTTGTTTTCATGCATCATTAGCAATTAAACGACATGAAACCAATCATGATCATTCAAGCATTAATATGATTGAGTTTTGGTCACCCGAGTCAATCGATCGAGTTCAACTTTATGAACAAAAAGTCAAAGCATGGTTTGAATTGAATGAGAAAGACGATGGTGGTCCAATTAAAGAAGTAAGTAAAATCATGCGAAGTGTGCTTTACTCTCAATACTGGGCAGGCACAGCCGTGTTAAGTCAGAGTTTTGCCTGATTTTTACAAGAAATTGTAGATTTTGCTGATTTATGTTTATGTTTAAATGTTCTTCATTTGAATCGTTGTTTGTTTCGATATATTGAGACCTATTGTGCTAGTTGAATTTTTAATTGCCAACGTTGAGATAAAGATATAAAATTAATTCTTTACGTTCTATGATTACTTTCACGTATAGGACTTATTTGGAAACGTTGATGAGGAACATAAACAAGTGGATTCATCAAATTCTCATTACGAAGACAATATGGATTCATAAACTAACTCTTTTTTTAAATTTAATTTCATGCACAGTCGCGGCTACGCATATTTTTTAAATCGCTAAAGTAAAGCTAGTCATTTTTATTTTTTTGAATATATGAAACGAATATTTTATGAGTATAAATTATTTAATCTATTGGTTATTTGATGCTTGTTTTATTTATACTCTATTTGTTATGACGATGTTCGTATTTTGTCGAATGATAAAAAAAATGTTTATTGTCATTACGAATGTAAATCGAGTAATTGAAAAATTATTAATTGTACTTGATTTCACTACACAATTGATTAACAATCAGAATTCCAACGTTTTAATGCTTCGTTTATCATCACCTAAAACAGGAGGTAAACTAATGTTCTATTGCCATAAATAAACGATATTCTATTCTATTTTATTTGTGTTTCAGATGAGAATCCACAAAAATCGGTTTGAATAATTTTACAAAATAGATGAAAAGCTCGATTTTATTATTGGCAAATTTCTGTCGACTGGAAGCGAACTGATCTCAAAGCAATTTAATATTGACGGTGATTCACCAAGATCTCCAATTTGATCTCGTAAACTCACCTTTTAATATCTCTGTTAATAATTTTCTACGTGTGTTTTATATATGACTCAGATGATATTTTCCATGTTCACAATTTTATAGTCTTTTTTCTGCTATATTGTTTTGTTTATGTTTCTAAACTTTTGATGAATAAAGAATATGCACAAGATTATATCTGTTAATTTGATTGAAATAATAGAGTAATTAGTTTTTCACTTTGACGAACAACACTGTATATTGAATGACCACAGTGTAACATCCTTATGCGCCTCTCTCACGGTTGTATGAATCCACTACTAGTATACTATCATTATAATTTCCTGAGGATGTGACTACTGTACAAGTTTCGCTTAGTTTCTATTTTTGAGAAGACACTTTGGACTATCTATCTATGAGGAAAGATCGACCTATTTCTATATTAGTTCACATAGATCCAAACTGGTTTTCCAAAGATCTGCTCAAAAACCGGTTTCAGAATTCTTTTAAAAAATCGTTTTTGGTTGTGAAAAACTAGCCTCAAGTGTCTGCTTTCGGTTGCTGGAAACCGCAACGTTCTATCTTACGCTGTTATTGAGTTATTAAAAAAATAGCAACCGGCACTGCATTTTGGCGCCGATAGTAGGTGTCAACACAAAAATCTCGTCAGAGTAGCCACAAATAAAGAACTACTTCAACATACACGTAACTTGTGCTCCGGCTCTGCCGTCGCTAAAAATACTATTCCTCGGGCTGAGTGTATAATTACCATCCTTTTAGTGATCTAATGTGTTCGTCTGTCTGTGAGAGGACAGAAAGGTGAGTATCAACTTTCACACTCTTTATTCCAGAGAAATGCTACTACAAAAGATTTTAATGTTATGGCTCAGACTTGTCGCCGTACTTCTGATAACTGCCATCAACCAGTCGCAAAGATAAACTTTAGACTGATTTATAGCCGTCTTTCGGAGTTTAAGTGTTTTCCTCCTACATTATTTATATGTTTTGAGCTGGATCTTTCTGTTTGGCCAATTTAATAATATAAAAGGTATCTAAGCTATTTTTCGAAATCTGCTGCTAGTTTATTGAAATGGTTAGGAAGGCAGAAAAGGTCATTTATTGCTATGAAAACTGCTTAAAATCAGCAACTACAAATTTAATTCAAGAATCTAAAAATGAAATCGGAACAAATTTTTTTTATTCCTTATCGATGTGTCAAAAAAGCGTTTTTCTAGAAGTCCTATTTCAGCTCATTTTAAAAATTTTCTGAGTTAGCCCAGAGAAGGAGCACCATTCAGAATCCTTATACATCAGGCTTTGTCAAAATCGGCTCCGCTGATACGAAGATAGTTTTCACATGCAATACGCCGATTGCCGAAAATTAATGTCGTATAGCATTATGGAATGGTATTTCATTGGTATAATGAAAAAATGGAGGATCTCATTTTTTAACTGAAAAGAATGAAATGACAAAACGCACGTTTTTTGCATCAACTAAAATCTAGAAAATAAAATCACAAAAATTAACACATAATATGATAATTTTTGATCACCAAACGAACCAACAGTGGGAAAAATATAGTCTACTTGATAATGCAACATTTCTAATTGCTATCTATTTTAATTCGTCTTAAATACTGATATATAAAAATACTGATTTGGTCTTCCTAGGAGATTTTAATGCACATTGTTACGAATGGTATCCTACGAAGGCTTCTACTCTCGAAGGTAAAAAGGTCTATGAGTTTGCTAACGACGTACAGCTTTTTCAAATTGTTGAAATACCCACTCGTCCGAAATCAGCTACTGGTTTAGATTTAATTTTTCTTGATAATTTGAATTTAGTTGAGAAAATAGAAATTTTCCCTGAATTATGTTGTACATGCGATCATAATGTAGTTAAATTCAGTATCAATATAGCTCAACTGTCTGTCACGCAACATAGTAGAAAGATCTATGATTATAAAAGAGCAAATTGGGATGTTTTTCGTGACAAATTAGCAGAATTGGATTGGAATGAGCTAGTTGAGGATGGAGGATTAGATAATAGTGTTCTGCTAGTTGAAGAAATGATCTTATGGATAGCTGACTTTACCATATAAAATTATTGTGGTTAAGTCTAATGATCGCCCTTGATTTAATGAGAATTTACAAGAGCTACTAAAGAAAAAACATGAGCTTTATAAAATCGATTGTAGATTTAAGACGACAAATTCGGCGGCTAATTCGGGAAGAGCTTCACATGATTTTGAGAAAGCGTGTAAAGCCGCAAAAAAAGAATATTATCGAAAGTTATCAGCTTAGATGAATTCGTCATCGAAACCCTGGTGGCATCAAGTTAAAAACACATTAAATAAAATCAACAATATTTTCATTCCACCTCTTTTTGACAGCTCTTCAAAAGAACTAATGATAGATCCGGGAAAAAAGGCTGAGCTTTTAAACAAACATTTCGCGATGGTTTGCTCAATGCCACTTAACGAGGTTAATGATGTGCCGTTAGTTGTTCCAACCATCTAGCTCCGATCATAACCTATTTATTTAATCAATCTCTAGAACAGGAACAGTTTCCTAAAACTTGGAAACTTACATCGGCTGTATTACATCGATTTTTAAGTCAGGCGATCCTCATGAAGTGAATAATTATCGTCCTATAACCTTACTGCTTGTTTTGTCAAAAATACTTGAGCGTTTGATTCATCGGAAAGTGTATGGATATTTAACAAATTACAACCTTCTAGTACGAATCAGTCAGGATTTAGACATGGTGATTCTACTATTAATCAATTGATCGCCATAGTTCATGAGATCTTATTAGCTTTTGATAATAGTGAACGAGTCTTAAGTGTTTTTCTAGATTTTCGTAAGGCATTTGACACCGTTTGGCATTAGGGTTTACTAGTAAAGTTAAAAGCAAAAGGATTACCACCGTCCTTAGTGAATTGGTTTGAAAGCTATCTCTCAAACAGAGAAATTGTGACCACGTCAACAAGAATCGTTGATAAAGGAGTGCCCCAAGGCTCGATCTTGGGACCGTTACTGTTTTTGATTTTTATTGATGATCTTGATGATAATGTTAGTGCAACAATGCGATTGTTTGCTGACGATGCCTCACTCTACCGCGTTACAGAGAAAAACGATATTAGAAAAGTTATAGACCAAGTAAATAAAGATTTACTCTTAATTTACGAATGGTCTATAACTTGGAAATTGTATTTAAATATTGATAAATGTAAAGCTATGATTTTTTCTACTCGTGAGCGCGATACTCTCGCTTCGCTGCCACCCGTCTTAATCAATAAGTCGTCTATCTCTTACGTTGTTGAACAAAAACAGTTAGGCTTAATTTTAAGGTCAAATCTAGACTGGACAGCGCACGTAGATTATGTTTTAACTAAAGGAAGTGGTTTAACTGATCTTCTAAAGCTTCATACACGTGCGTTATCTAGACAGGCATTAGATCTAGTGTACAAGTCATTTATATTAAACTTGTTCACTTACGCGTCAGCGATATATGGAAATACATCTGATAGAAATCTTGATCGACTTGAGTCAGCACAATACAAAGCTGCAAGAGCGGTGTCAGGCGCTATGATGCACAGTTCTAAGGCATGAGTGTTTAGAGATTTAGGATGGGAGCCGTTGCGAGTTGTTTTTAAGCGACACAGGTTAGTTTTATTTCAAAAAATAGTTACGAGAAGAACACCTTTCTTAAAAACTCTGCTGCCATCACGTTCAGATCCTCCTACTGTTTTTTCATACTCACTACGAAGTCGCGAGAAAATGCTACTTCCAACTCCGCGTTGTCGTTTGAATATGTTGTACGACTCAATGATATATCGAACAGCGAGAGAATACAATGAATTACCAGTGGAAACACGGCTGATATTTCAGATACCAAAGTTTAAGAAAAGTTTATTATCGCTGAGAGAAATTTCAAAGTTACCGTATACTAGCAATAGACACGCCGACATTGATTATTGTCGGTGTCGAGTTGGATTTTCACAGTTGAGGGGGGACCTGCATCTTCGTGCTCTTGTTTCTGACCCTTTTTGCTCGTGCGACAATGTAACAGACGAAAGCCTTTTTCATTATTTTTTTGAATGTCCCTTATATGACACCGCGCGATTAGCTCTAATCTCGATATTTCAGCTGAATCTGCCTCATTTGAATTTTGACTTGAAAACTCTACTTTTGCAAAATTCTTTATCACCTGAAGAAATTGAGATCGTATTCAAAGGTATCATTAACTTTGTTGCTCAAACAGAGCGGTTTGTTATGCATGACTGATAAACATATTTTTTCTTGATTTCCCTGCACTCCAGTCCGGAACGCACACTATTCCCCCTTTCCTACTTCTTCTAATCTCATATGATTGCATACTGACATGCACTTACCCATTAGTCCATTTTTTTTTAAATTTTGTTGTACTCAAATAGCATGTTTAAAAAAACAAAAAAAATGGAATTCTGCTAGGATTTTGGTTGAGCGTTTTATGCACTATGCAACATAGACTTGTCTGCAAGCATAGCTGCGTTTGTTTGTTGAAGTTAAATACAACTATTTTTTAATAAACAAGACCACTCTCCGTACCACATATATTCACATCTAAGCCAAGCATACGAAAACACACCGCTTTTGCTGCCAACGCCTTTTGTGCTCCTTCTGCATTCGGTGCATATGCAACTTGAATATGATTTGCTTTATGTTTTGCCATCATCTGATCACGACTAATCCCGTACAAAAGAGCATGCATGATAGGCCATTGAGGCGTTGTCATCTGCCATCGACGCTCCGTTTCTTCTCGAGGTAATTTAACAACTTTTGCGCGACCAATATCAGCTTTTAAACGACCATCTTCGATAAATACACGAGACCAAACAATTTCACCCGGCTTACTAACACCTTTGAGACTTCCACCACCTTTATGAAAATACATTGGCGGCTGTCGTTCACTTGTCGATCCTTTATATTGACCTTCTAGATGTTCGGGTGGTACAGCACCACTAATTTCAAATACCCAAATGAAATCACCATTATAATCTTCGCCATATCGAAGATCATGTAAGGTTGTTTCAGGTGAGAAACCAAGACCTTTCCAAATCCGATTTGTTATCAAAGCGTCGAGACCAGCACATTCATCCACTTCATTGAAATGGACGACAGCTTCATTTTCAAACAGAACGTGTGTTCTCTTGCGATTCTGCACCGGTGGACGATCAACATTGTTCAACAATCCTTCAGCAAGATCCGAGGCAGGAAGTAAATCTTTCAACCCTAGTTGATACTGAATTCCAATCAGATCGCATCCAAAATCATTCGCGAGACGTACGGCACTTATATACATTTTACACTGTAATAAAATCTGCTCTTCTGTTAGATCGTTTTCATTATCTCCAAGAACAAATTGCATGCCTTTTCGTTTTAACCATGTATAAGTCTGTCGTGCTTCTTCATCCGGGGTTTCCATAACTTCGTGATATAATGCTGACTGACTGAGTCGTTCTTTGAATATTCCAATACGATGCAATAATTCATCAGGAACAATGGCATTATACATTCCCATACATCCCTAAAGATGAGAGTGCGTTTTCATTTCAAATTTTTTCTTTTCTTCATACATACCTCATCGAAAACACCCATGATTGCTTTTTTTTTCAGTAAGTTCTGTGCAACGGATGAACCCAAGTCGTTTGCATCTTGAGGCAACTTAAATAAATCTAGCGATTTTGCATGTGATATATCATGAGTTATTTTCGATGTTTTAAGCCATTCTTTTAATTTTTCAAGGAAAATATCATCGTCTTTGAAATTAACGCTCCACAAAGTGTTGTATGGAACTCCAGCTTTTGTCAACGAACCATTTAAATTCAACATTCCAACGAGACCAGGCCATTCACCGCTCCAATTTGCAACGGTTAAAATTGGTCCTCTATGCGTTGTAAGACCAGCAAGAACATGATGTGTATATTGCCACACAGCTTCAGCTACCACTAATGGTGCGTCTTCAGGAATGTTTTGAAATACTGTCATACCATAACGTTGACTATCAATGAAACCATGCTGCTTTTTCTCGTCATACGAATGAGCACGTTCAATTTTATGACCGAGTGACTCGAAAACTTCTTTTAAAGTATTTTCCAATTTTTCTTGAGCTGGCCAACATTTTTTATTAGCGGAGAGACGTGAATCGCCGCTAGCAATTAAATAAATGGGTGACTTAATTTCAGACATGATTAACAAAAAATCTGATGAGAATTTTTACTGAATTTATATTATATCACAATGCACGGCTAAATTAATGATGTAAACACAGCAACCCTTTTCTTTCGGATTAGACTATATAGCTATAATCTACCGTCATGTGATCTTGAAAACAAGAGCAAAAACAAAAAACGAAAATGTTTACGTATATTTTATCGTACAGGTAAGTAAACCCCCACGCCTTGCTTGTAGAACTTTTCATACCGTATGTCACTCTTATGTCAAGGGTAGGTTGTTTGTAGTTCTTTTTGTGCTGACCGCTTGTTTTATTCGATTGATATGAGCACAAAGGAAAAGAAATTCAATATTTTATATTTTTTTCCATCTTCATATTGTAGCACCTATAGCTATTGTCCTGCATTTGACTTTAGATATTTGTCGTTGGTTTTTATTGATATTGCATATAAGGCGCAATTTATTTTACAAACTAGTTGTACTATTTTCCATCTTGGTTTCACAGTTCGGACAATTGTTACATATCAATGGAAAACTTTATCTTCTGATTGGACAAAATAAACCAATGAAAGAATGAACATCTGTTAATATCTTCTAAAGATAACTTTGAATTAGTCTTCGAGTTTTTTGTCCGGTTGCTTCATATTTTCATGATTTTTTCTGCGTATATTATAGAAAGTGGATACTTTTTTGTAAGTATCTATCAAATTCACCTCCAATAGTTGTTATGGATAAATGTACAAATGAGTGAGAAAACAATTTCAGTTTAAAACTGAACAAAAGATAATTAGTTAATTTATCATAAAAGTATAAAATCATTTTTTGATTGAGAAGATCAAGCTCTTAACTCATTGTCCATGATATTTTCCAATCTTAAGACAAGCTGAAAGTCTTGAACAGAAAAGATGGAGAAGCCTGTTCCGTTCGTCTTTGTGCGTGAAATAATCGATATATAAATCTCTATTTAAGCAAATGAACATCAAGAGAACGACATGAGAATTTGCTGAAAATTTCGACTCCCGTTTCATTACGTCGTTAACTATGGAATTTAGTGTTCAAAACGTCATGGAAAATGTTGATTCATCAAATGAATTGGATAGCAGCTGGACAAATCTCATACGGTAAGTTGAGTGTTCATCATTAAGTTCTTTCTTTTATTTTTGACGATTTTTCTAAATGTTCAAACATGTTAAAAAGAATATAATAACTCATAACAAAAGGATCGGTTCCATAAGAGTAATCGTAATGAAACGAGTATATCAGTATCAAATGTCATCGTTTATATCTTTACCAAGTACAACAGTAGTCAGTCCTATTTACTTACCAACTAGACAACTCTTTTACACATTTATTTTGTTAGAACTACGTGAGCATAGTATTTTATCGTTATCTATTCTCATTTGAGATAAGGATTCTATTTCTATTATTTATTCATATTTCATCTTATCTTTCTTATTAAGTTGTTTACAGTCATTTTTTACGGTGTAATATCAAAATAAAGTGTATTCTTCACTTCAAAAGACTATTTCTAATGAATTAGTAGACTTCTTATTTTTTAAATTTGTCTCGTTAAAAAAAAAAAAAAACTTCGCTTGCAGTTTTTGATATTATTGATAGAGGAGAAGAATAATGTGTTAAACATGGTAAAAGAAAAAAGACGAACGAAATAAAACTGAAAGAAGGAAAAAAGAAAGATTTATTGTAAGAAACATTTTGTAATGGTAATAATGCAGCAACAATTTCTTCTTTTCTTATACTTTCACTTTAGTTATACAGGTAGCAAAAAATTGATATTGTGAAAAAAAATCTCTAGTGAACTACAATTACTAGGTTTTTTCTAATTCTAAAAGATTATTATGAATTGTGTTTAAGTTCTTACAAAATGCTAACAATAATGAATGAACTCACATTTAGAGTAGTAACTAAATGATATATAAAAAAACTTATCTATAAATATGTTTGAAATGGAAGAAGATGAACAATCCTTTCAAGATTGGAGCAGGTGAGTGATGAATAAATTTAATATTTAGAAATAAAAGGAAGGATAAGTAATTAGGTTTATAATATATGTCACTTGTGCATGTGTACTTTCTTTTCCAATATAATTAAAGTCAAATTTATAATGTTGCAAACGCGTGTTCAACTACATATTATAGTTTTCTTTTCTTATACCGTTTTCTTCATCTAAGAAAGCGAGAAAGATTTTTTTTTTTTTCTTCTATTATGATATGTATATAGAGATATTAATTGCTTCAAGCCTTGGATCGGAGACGTATTCGATTTGTTTTTCACACATAAAAAAAGATTTCATACGAGAAAAGAAAAAAATAATTTATTTGCATACATTTTGTATATTTAAAATTGATTTTAGAATCAAAAATTACACATACATTCGTTTTTTTGCAGTGCATACTTTGGAAACGATTACTTCTCTATTTAATAAGCTTATGTTAGATAGAGTTTAGAAGAGAATGTAATACAAATAAATATTTTCAATCAGAAAAATTCCTATAATCATAATGTACTTGGAATGTGTATGCTAGCTAGAATTTCCTCTAAATTAAGAGAAGATTGATTAATTTTTTTTCTCTACATGTCAGAAATAACTCGATGTATTACACGCTTGACATATCGTTTGAGTAGATAGATATTCTACGATTACCTCGAATTGCATTACTTCATGCATAGATTTTTTTGACCTATGTTTTTTGTTTTTTTTCAAATAAATCCTCATCATCATCCAATAGTTGATGTTCAGATATCAAAAAGTTTGATTTCTTAAATATTTAAAAAGCTATCTTCTTCTTCTTCTTCTCTTTCTCCCTTTCTCTGAAGATAATTAAAAGTGAATAATAATAACAACAGTTGAGACATTTTTCTTCTCTTTTTTTTCTGGTATAAAATGAAATGGGCCTCTCATCTGTGGAACAAACATATTTTAGTAACGTATGGGTGCCAAAAAAAAAAAAAAAATTTTTTTTTGTGACAGTTGAGAAATTACGATGTTGTCGGTTAGAGAATAGCGTATTTACGAGTTTTTAATGATAAGCTGTAGATAAAATAGAGATATAATGAGATGATATCTATTTTCTTGAATAAGATATATTTGTAATACAACTTGTTAGGTATTGAAAAAATAATATTCGTTGAATCGTGGTTGATGGATGATAGTAGTTAAATACGATCGTATTCATCAATTTTTATCATTTAAGTATTGATTATTCATATTAATGATTAGTAGAATCCAATTTTTCATGAAATAGTGCAAGAATTCTAATAGTTTATCTTTATTAGTTTTGCACTTCACTCTTTTTTTTTTCTTCTACTTCATTAACTATATTTGAAAAGAACTCTATATTACCTTACCAAACGTCTAACAATTGTTGTCTGAGACGATGGCGTTGAGTAATTGCATATAACATAATATTTAAAATCTTGTCTTACTTTACCTAAAAAATATTTGTTTTTACTGTTGATAATAAACGAATGACTATTTTTCATTTCGCACATATGTGTTGATAAAGTAATATAATTTTCCTGTCTTCGTCTTTATGCTTCCGATGAGAGATGTATATGTATTATGTTTTTTTTTCTCTTTTTATTAGAAACATCCGAATACAAAACAAACTTGTTCCCTTGAGTCAATAGAAAAGAAGAGAAAAATAAAAAAAGAAGAATTATATATTAGATGAACCCCATCTTTTTCTATTCGAGATCAATTATTATAATCTATGAGTTTTGTTAAAGATCTCATAGATACTCACATCCAAAATCTTTAATTTTCAATTGATGTTTTCAACTGTAATTGAATAAGTTTTATCGATATTTTTCTTCTTCTTTATGATAATAAAATATTGTTTATATTAGAGAATTACTTTTTCTGTGTGTGTGTGTGTGTGTGTGTATGTATGTGTGTGTATGTGTGTGTACAAAAGATAAATGGTAACTGTTGTTATTTTTGAAAAAATAACGTATTTTTTACTCTTGTGTCACCAAATAGTATGCAAAATATATTAACAGTCAAATAGTTGCACGTACGGCCGATAAAGAAAAATTGTAGTAAGGTTAGAAATTTTTTGAAAAACAAAATAGTACATTTAGCCGTGTGTGTTACAAAAATGTTTTTGTCATGCTTAATAGTGTAAAATAAGTTACATCTATAAAGGGTGGACCACAATTAGTGGAACGAATTGATTACTAATCACTTCTGAAACATTTCAGTAATTCTGGCTCACCTTTTATGAACTAGTACTAAAAATGAGTATTTTTTTCTCATTTTTAAAAAACCTTTGAAACCTAACAAATATGGAGATATTTCTTTTAACATATGTCATTTATTCCACGTGCAGTGATAGATGACAAGTGTCTCCTTTTGATGTGTTTGCCATCTGTCTGTGTTATATCTTCTTTATTGTGTTCAAGTTAGATGTGGGCAATGTCCGCATAGACACTTTTCTTGCATTTTTATAAAACGTATTCCATTTTATTGATGCAATAATTACAGTGGCTCGAAAAATTATTCATCCACCTATATAGTAGAACATCATCGATAGTCTATATGTAAGTACTTTTAGGTATTTGATTCTCTTTTGTTCCTATTTCATTAGAGAAATAGTAAAATATACGCGTTTTTCTACAATGCAAAATTATTCGTCAAGAAATAGAAAAAAATTTTTTTTAATAACAAAAAGAGTTTAAATAAAATTGAATATTTCGTTGAATAAGCTTTCCTCTTGATACATTCATGAAATTAGTTTGGAAAAGAATCGACAAATTTGTCTAACACTGACAACTCGACTTTGTTCCATTCCTCTACACTCTAAAAAAAGTCGTAGATTAATAAACTACAATAAAAGAGCTTTTTGGACTAAAAAACTGATAAAAAAATCCAGAAGAGTTTTTTAACGGGTTTTTTAGGCCAAAAAACTAAAAAGCGTTCGTGGTCGTTTCAAAATGAAAAACTCGCGATTTTTGGGAGAGTTTTTTGGGTCTAAAAAACTAACAGAGTTTTTTAAAGAGTTTTTTAAAGAGTTTTTTAGACCCAAAAAACTCTCCCAAAAATCGCGAGTTTTTCATTTTGAAACGACCACGAACGCTTTTTAGTTTTTTGGCCTAAAAAACCCGTTAAAAAACTCTTCTGGGTTTTTTTATCAGTTTTTTAGTCCAAAAAGCTCTTTTATTGTAGTTTATTAATCTACGACTTTTTTTAGAATGTACCAATAGCCGCTCAGTTCTTCTTTGTGTTTTGGCTGATATTTTTTCATACTTTCCTGCTGATGCTTTTAAAACTGCATACGTTATAACATAAGTTATTGTGAGTTATTTTCTTGTATAAGAAGTAAATTGGTGCCTTACTTTTTTCGTGGATTATATAGCAAAAAGACTGAGCTTGCTCGTAATATGATTGTAAAAACTCGAAGTCCTTCTGTATGCTCCTACAAGGCACTCCAAAAAACCAGTTTTAGTCTGTTTTTATAGGTACTACAAAAGAAAAAATAAAACCTAAATAGTGGATTAGAATCGTCTTTCTGCACCGTACTTGATGGGGCACAAATCAACCGAAATAGTTTTTAAATGGAAACACAGTAATTCGAATATAGAGCAGGATTGTAGCCTTTTACGCGATTTTAGGATCGCTTTTCTCGACAAAATCGAATTCCTTCGAACTCTCGCATTCTTTCCCGTCATTTAAACCACTAGGAATATCAGAGCACACAAGAATTACTTTAGCCCAGGTGTTTCTAAAGTGACCAAATCCCAGTACGAATCTAACGGGAAATCGGCTGTTTTCGGACTTATTGGGAAGTTTGAAAGTAATGTAAAAATAGATACAGAAAATATATGGGGACAGTCTTAGGAATTCGAGGTTTTTGAAAAAGTTGAGGTCAAAATAGACAAAAATTCCAAAAGCCCCACTGATATTCGAATTTTTCAATTTTCGTATATAGGCATAACTAAATGATTCTTACATCATCGAATAGCGTGTAGAAAGACGATTCCAATGCACTGTTTTAGTTTGAAATCTTGTTTTATTTTCATCCATTTGCAGAAACAGCTAAAAATGACTTTTTTGGAAAATTCTATGGAGTGCATCAAACAATTCTAAATTTTTTGACAATATGATAGGATAGTCCTATCTTTGTATTCTATATGTCACATGCTTTCAATAGTTTTGTACTCCTTTTCTAGAAAATTAAGCGTCCCTGAGCCCCCTAAAGCACAAAACCAAAAATATCGACATTGGGGCTCCGATGATGCCGATGTTTCTGAACAATTTCATTGTGATAGCTGTTAGTCCTAACCATGGATCTTCCAGTTCGATAGGGTTTTAGTTTATGTGACAAAAGTCGATGTAAGTGTGGGAGTGACTTCACGGAATTACTCAGAGTTTTCCTTAAACAGCATAGTTCAACTGCAATGAACTTACGGAATTTTAACTCGAATGAGTAGCTGTAAATGAAGTTATAATTATAAATCCGAGCTATAACCGTATCAACCTTTTTAGAAATTTTCTTATATTTTAACTCTTGAAAAGCAGTTTTAAATCCACGAATGTTCTTCTCTCGAGCTCATCCCATCGATTTTCTATAGCATGGATGTCGGGAGAATATGATGGTCGGGGCAAGGTTTGAATTTACTTTTCTTTCAAATAATCTGTAACTAAACCTAAAGTGTGTTTTGGAACATTGTATAACCATGTCTTATTTTCCAAGTTTTAATTTTTAATGGCAATAAATTTTGTTACAATATATCACGATAAAAGTCTATTCATTTTACGATCCAAGATGAATAGATTTCTGACGACATTTTGTGTAACACACATCCACACCATTCGGCTAGCACCGCCGTACTTCACATGTTGGTACATTTTGGATCAAATTCTTCCTTCGGCGTTCTCCACACCATAACTTTACCACTTGAGAAGAATAGATTAAATTTTGACTCGTCGGACCAGATGACATTATTCTAAATATTCAAACGTTTGTTTAACATTTCTATTGCATATTTTATTCGCTTACCACGATTCACCTTGTTGACGTAAGATTTCTTACGAGCAACTCGATCGAATAAACCAACTTCATGTGCTCGTCGATGTGCTGTATCTTCATGTATTGATATTTCTAACTCATTTTCAATCTTGGCCTTTATTGTGATCGCTGATCTTGGCCTTTATTGTGATCGCTGATTTTCGCCGATCTGATTTTAAGTTCCATTACTTGATCAGTTTTTCCTGTTCTTTTGTGATTTCGACCTCGACCGAATAAATTACCAATATATTTTGTTTTCTTGTATTCTTTAACCATAGATTTGACTATTGATCGTAAAATTAATGTTTTCGTCGCAATTTGACGTTGTGAGTCACCGTTCAAATGATGTTAAATTACTAGTGTTCGAAGATCGTTCGAATATTCTTTCTTTTTTGGCTCCACTATAATTAACTAACACCCACAAAAAGTCATTAGGCTATTTATACCCTAGTTATAGATTCTAGAACTCGCTGATAGAATGTAAAGTGAATTCTGAATGAAAGAAAATTCTCGTTCAAACTAGGATTTTCTCGAAATAAAAATTTTTCTATTTCCTGACGAATAATTTTGCATTGTAGAAAACCACGTGTGTTTACAAGAGTACGTATGTTAAAAGAGAATCAAATACTTAAAAGTACTTACATATAGACTATCGATGATGTACTACACGATAACGATTTTTAAAATGGCACACAAAATAAAGTCACACTATATAGATGGACAAATTTTTTGAACCACTGTACGTTAAACGAGTATACTATTTCGAGAGAACATTTCGCTTCCAAACGTCTGAATATTTTTCACGTTTAGTTTCATCGTTTCTTAGTCGTTTTTTGCAAACGTCCTCTCCTTTAATCACAATTTTGAGACTATTTTTGAAATTTTTATATGCCTAGAATAATAACTCATCTTCTGAGAAGCATCTCACTCTGTAGAGAGATGTTTTTTTTATATAATTTTTAAGATAGATTTCAGTTAATTTACAAGGATTTTGAAGAAGAAAAAAATTGCTTGGGTTACGTGGAACAGTCGAATGTTTATTAGAGCAACAGAGTCAGGAACCTTGCTGATTTTCTCCTATTCGTTGCTAAATTACTTTCCTCATGCTTTCTTCCTTTCTTTTAAAGGGATGGACACAATAGAGGACCCCCCTACTATAGAAGACCCCCCTGTTACAAGCAGTGGTTTATCTAGATTTCGTTTTTCGGGTAGGCGCTTGAGATTTTTGGAGGGGCTATTGGCTAAAAACTTTGAGAGTGAAAGTGAGAGAGAGAACATCGTCTTTTTTTACGAAATCAACTGTATAATTTTCGGGTAGGCAAATCGAAATTTCGGGTGGGTACCGCCCACCCGGCCTACACACTAGATAAATCACTGGTTACAAGACCCCTCTTGAACTCATAACGCAAAAACCACGTTAGAAGAGGGTCTTCTTTTATCGATTTTTTGACCTAAAATATGTTGATTTTGAGGTTCAATCAAACACTAATCTTTGCATTCATCTTTTCCCTCAGCTGTTCCCAGATCGAATTCACCCGATCGGATCCTGCCGGATCCTTTTAATTCCGGTGATTTCCGAAGATCGGAATCTGCTCAATTCCTTCGCGTTCCGATATTTTTTTTCTGGAGGATCCGGAGATATCCGGAACCAGGCGGATCCGTTAATTTCCAGTGACCGGAAATCGACGGATCCTGTGATGCGCACTTTATTTTTTTTTTCTTTCCAATGCGGATAATATATTCACCGTTTTGTTTCAAGACAGGAGCACTTTAAATACGACACTGCAGAAAATGAGAAATTGTTGTTCTCAAATTCTTAACAATGTGAGTCATCGCTCAAACTGTTCAGCGGACGTGTTATACACATCCTAGCTAGCGGGCCCTTTCACTCTCTCGAATGAACAGAGAGAAGAACCACTAGAAAATGAAAGAAAAAATTTAAGAATATTTTTAACCTTAAAATTGGTCACATTCTGCCAAATGTAGCGAAATCCGTATCATCGACCGGAAGGTCCCGGAAGATGTCGGATCCAGTCGGATCTTTTCCAACATCTTCCGGCACGGATTCCGAGCAACGGATTTCCAGCATGATCCGGTATGGTTGCCGAATTTCACCAACTTCCAGCATGTTCCGATGTTGGATCCGGCAGGATCCTGACACCGGAATGGACGACCTGGGTTAGGGTGAATATACCGCTGCTAGACAAAAAGGAGTGTGTGCGTACACAGCTTTGTACACAGTGCGAACTCTCGATCAAGCGATTTCAGCTTAAAATCGGCTTTTTTTAGGGACGCTTTAGAAGACCCCCTTCAAAGTTATGAGCGCTAGGACGCGATATAAGACCCGGGTCCTCTATTGTGTCCATCCCTTTATGGGATGCGCGCTTCCGTAAAGGTTATAGATCAGAGGCTACAATGTATCGAGCTTGCGACATTCATAGTCATTACATCTCGCCGACTTGCCTGAAATGTTCTATTTTGAGCGAAATCTGATTTGTCATTCTCGAGTTATAAGAAAATCATCAAAAATCAACTGTTTTTAAGATTTTCCTTGATTTCTTTGATCATCTGAAAACAACTGAAAAAATGAAATGTTTTCTGACATTCTGTGTTATTTCGGGCACATAGTTTACGTCGTTGCGGCTGATAGTGGAATGGAAAGTCTCGAATTACATCGTTCATTTCATTGATAGGTGGTTCTAGACGACAAATGTTCGGCACTGTTTCACAAAAGAGGCTGAAGTTCTAAGCAAAACGTTAACTGTTTGAAAAAACCAAAATCCAAGACAATTTTTGAATGGTGATTCGATTTTCGCTTCAACACTTTCTTTTCTGTTTCATCTTAGTTCAACTCGTCAGTTTCTGCTGATAAGTGTGTATCGA
The DNA here is from genome assembly GCA_905250885.1 of Didymodactylos carnosus. NCBI lineage: Eukaryota > Metazoa > Rotifera > Eurotatoria > Philodinida > Philodinidae > Didymodactylos > Didymodactylos carnosus. Next base: position 19,988 of record CAJNOQ010000915.1, on the reverse strand, counting down.
ATGGAAACAGTAGAAGTTCCAGTCTCATTCTGTCGCCTTTGAAAACTTCACGTCATGTAGTTGGTGTTCTAATTATTTATATTTTTATAAATAGAAAAATAACATATTTGAGCAAAACATATCCTTTTTGTGCTTTATAAAATTGTTCAAAAGAATAAATTAAAATCATGTTACATCCATCAGCAGCAGGCAATGCTGTGACGTCAAAAAGAATGAAAAAACGTCATTCGTCACAGACACCACCATCACCATTTGCGAAAAATATGCCAGCATTACGCAGTCGGCGGGCAGTGTCAGAACAAGTAAATCTTCATGATCGGTAAGATACTTGTATTTTAATTTTTCCACTTGAATCATTGATTAAAGATTTTTGATTGAAAATATCATTTATAAATGCAAAAAGTAACTTGAAACCAATAATTTTTCGTCAACGATTAGTGTCTTTCGGTTAATATTTTCAGTTGTTAAGATGTAAATCAAACCTAATTACAGTTCTACTTTGTGGACGGAAAAGTCTTAATAACAAATTACGTTAGATCTAGTAATCAGTCAAGAGTTTGATCAATAATTATTCGAAAAATAACTCCCTAAATCAGTGTTTGTTAAACTTTAATAATATAGACTTTTTTAATAGGTTTATTTTATTGTTGTTTTAGTGTAATGCAGTTGAATCAAAGTCCTGTATTATCGGCATCGGCCGCACCAGCCATTCACAAAGATAACTGGCAACAACGAAGATACAATTTTCTAAGTAAAAATAAAATGTTTGGTGCAGAATTGAAAGATGAACTTGTGGGACAAATGATGAATGAACAAGGCTCAGATATTGAACAGCGGTACGATTTTTTTTCTATTTTAAGAAAAGATTTTAGAACTTTTTGTATTTAAAAATCCTTTTTATAGACCAATGGTTAGTTCTTCTCAGATACCACTTTCAGGAAGTATGGATTCCGACGGATCAAATATTAAACGTGAATCAATCATTGGAATGGCAGTTAGTAGTGTAAGAAATCTTTTAACAGTAAGTCAAAAAGTATATGTTTATTTATCATCAAGGGACACAATTAAGCCTTGTAAAATATTTAGCCCTATGAAATACGTACACAGATGTCAAATTTTTTTGACGAGGTATAATATACTTTATGTGTGTGTTGTTAAAATGCCATATTTTTTTTTCTTGCTGTTGGCTGACACTGTCATTATCGATTATGAGTGCTTTTACTTTCCTTTTGCTTTTGGTGAAATGCATAACTTTTTTCAATTATCTGTATAAGATGTTTGATTATTGCCTTTCTACATACAAAATAATTCCCAAAGTGTACTAATAGTAAAGTGTATATGGATACTCTCTATTGCTGACATGTTTATCAATTATTTATTCCCAATTATTAAAGATAATTGTATTTATTACTAAAATAATTGGGAATTGGCTCATGAAATTGTGAATTGTATTTTTGTACTGTTTAACTTAATTCTTTGATACATCGTAAAGAGATGTTGTGAATAAATCTAGTAGATTTTATTTAGGAATTGAGTACAGCCGTCTATACTGACCTATCTTTTTCGTCGTTTGAGATTCATTAAAATTTCTTTCGATACTTTTATTATACATGGTTTGATAGAGCTTTTCGAGCGGATCAAGAATATGTTAGTTTTAACCTTCTGAACTAATTTTTTCAATGAGAAAATTAAAAAATAGGGCAAGTGTCTTAAATTTCCAAAAACTGTTCCGACACGTAAAATTCGAATAATTTTTTTCTAGTTTTATTTTGGAACTGTTCGGTTTCTTTTTTCTGATTCAGCGCATAAAACCGAGCCCAGACCTATTATTTAGAGCTTTACCACATATAACATGGCCAAATTGTTTATTTACCAACTTAGCTTAAAGTGTATCCTTTTTTTTTTGAACCTATCTAGGGTTTTTTGTTAAGAGACGGAACAGTCATTTGCACTGTTTTCGGTTCGTCTTTGCATGGGTAAAAATAATGTGTAGAGCTTTTTTTGAAATTCCTTTCCGTTGCTGAAAAACTTCATTTTTTCTAAATCAGACGCAAAAACATCAGAATTCTGCTCGTAATTCTCAATTTTCTCAATCAGAACTCAACTTTTATGCAATAGAAATATCATATTCAGAATCAGGATCAAAAACTGAGTCAATTAATGTGTACTTCAAAGTTTTTACTTTATTTTCATTTTTTGGTGAAAATCTTCATTCATTTTTCAACGTGAAAATTCGAAAAAAACTAAAGTAGTCAGATAGGATAGAAATGTAAAAAATGTTGGTACACTTTAAGCTACGTTGAGAAATAAATTGTTAATTTGGCCATATTATATGTGATAAAGCTGTAAATAATAGATCTAGGCTCAGTTTTATGTACTTAGCTAGAAAAACGAAATCGTAGTTCCGAAATGAAACTAGAAAAACGATGCACTTTTTGCACAAAGAAAGGGGCCATAAAAAAAAAATTCCAGAAACAATACATAATGTCTGTTGACATAAAAATTATTCGAATTTTACGTTCCGGAACAGATTTTTGAAATTCATGACCCTTCTCGTATTTTTTAATTTTCTCATTGAAAAAATTAGTTCAGAAGGTTAAAACTAACATATTCTTGATCCGCTCGAAAAGTTCGATCAAACCATGTATAATAAAAGTCAAAAAGAAAATAGTGCTGTAATTTCGAATTACACTCACTTTAAAAAATTTTATGTTAAACCTTGACAAATCTTATAATCAGTTTGCAGGAAAAATATAACTTCATTTGCTCTGAAATAAAATTTATCTTGTGATGTGAGCACGAAATTCAACAGTGTAGTTCGTGTGTTGTATCTTCGGCTCACATTGGCTTTGTTTTGTTATTCTTATTATTTTATCTTGCTTTATCTCTTCATAACTATTTTACATAAATTTTTTACTTGATATATTTCATGTTTTTCTCAGCAAGAAGAAGATGATGATTTAATAAGAAATGAAATTGGTGTTAGTACAAGTGGAACTGGTTTACAGTCAATAAATGAAACTCCCATTGATGAATTCGATCATGGACAATCGATATGGTAAAAATAGTATAACTCTATTTGAATAGAATTTGTTATTAATAAATTTTTTTTTCTCTGTAGTTCAACGTGTACACAAACTGAAAATGATTTGCATCAAGCAACAACAACAAAACGAAATTCTCTAGCGTATACTATTATTGTTCCATCTAAACGTTATAATGAACAATTTGAATGTAAGAATAAATGTTTCAACAAAAACAGTTTCGGTATATTTATAACTAAGCAATATGTTTTAGTTATTTTGAAACGGCAACCATTCAGATATTTTTATTTACGTTATAAAAAAGCTCATCAAGAAAAAAAATTGATTATTAGTGAACCATATACTTCTCACAGGTAACTTAAAACTCTTTTGATTTGAAAATGGAAGACAGTAAAATGTTTTCTATATAATTTCTGAACAAAAAGTATTAAAAACCATCTACACGGTGCCAGTTTTATGGCCAAGATCAAGATAAATATATTTATGGAAAAATTAGTGAGACACTTTTGTTTTTCAACTAGACAGTGGTTTTATAGGAAATCAGATCAAAGATCTAAAAGTTTGAATAGAGATATTTTCATTTTTTTTAATGAGAAGATAGCTTCTTCAAAACGGAAGTTACTAAAAATCTTGATATTCTGTAATTCGGGCATTGTACTGGATTTTCTTGAAATACCAGGATCGGTACTCGGTGACTTGGAATAAAAAAATTAAAATATCTCTCTATTCAAACTTTGACCTGATTTTTCAATTGATTTCCTACAAAACCGCTGTCAAGTTGAAAAACAAAAGTTTTTCACTCATTTTTCCATAGATATAAAGGGTGTTCTAGAAGTTCTGAAGTAATTTTAGAATGATGCATTCTAAAATTACTTCAGAACTTCTAGAACACCCTTTATGTGTCCCGGTCTTGCCCATGAATTGATGAAAACCGTCGGTATTTTAATGATTTTTATTTAAAATTTATTTCATTATTCTTTATTTTCATATAATACATGGTAACATATGTATTAATTTAACAACGTTATTTCTTACTTTAGACCCTATTTCACATATTGGGTTACATTTGTTCAAACCTTAGTTTGTGCAATATCATTAATTGTGTATGGTTATGCACCTCTTACATCGACTCAGTCAGTACGTACATTTATTTGTTAAAATTTTTGATTAATTAAAAAAAATATTTATTTTTCGTCTAGAATAATTCATCATTGACTGAACAACAAAAATTTGATTTAACATCGAATCCTTGGTTTGGTCCTCATCCGGTAATTTCTCAATATATAATTAAAAGTAAATTCAATTTTTCATGTTTTTGTTCTTTTTTTTATCTTTTTAGGCTGATCTCATTCGTCTGGGTGCGAAATATACACCATGCATGAGAAGTCATAGAGAAGTTAAAAATAAATATAATAAACAGGAAAATTTAGAATCATTATCTGGTTGTTGTATTGATAATAAATCAAATCAATGTATGCAAACATTAGAAGATCAATGTTTGGTAATTATTGATGCCTCTAATTTTTTTTTTTTGTTTGTTGTGTACAAAAAGTTTGTTTATTAATTTTCTATAGGAACGTTCCAATTTAAAATGGTATAAAGCACCAATAACATATACAAAGGATAAAAAATTGAATGAAAATAGAATTTTATATCCAGCTGTATGCGGTTTAACTCCAGAGTATGTAAATTGATTGTATATTTTTATTTTTATTTATTTTTTTATTTTTTACATTATACACATACTTTTCTCATTTTCAGAATATGTGTAAAACAATTCGTTAGTAATGTTCCTAGAACGGAAGAAAATTCTTGGCCATCCACATCTGTCGATTCAAAATCATTAAAATGGTCTCTGAATGCGACACGATGGCCAGTACGTATTAAAATATTTTTTCTATTTTTATTATCTCAAATAATGTTGACTATCTTTATAGATTTGTCTTCAAATTGATAAAGAACGTATAAATCATAATATATCAAAATATCCTCATATAAGTTGTCAAAATATAGCCAATCCTTGTTGTGTTGGTATTTTGGGTGATTGTGTTTTAACTTCAAGAGAGGGTATATCTTTCAATTTTAAATTTTAATTAAATAAAATTTTATATAAATTTTTCTCTATTTTAGATTGTCGTCATCGTCGAGGTATTTATCATCCACATGCACATCTATGTTCTCAGGTAAATATTTAGTGAAAAATGTATTTTAAGTAATAATAATTATTTGAATATTTTGTTTTTAGGTTGATTGTATTCAAAGTACTTGTGGAATGTTAGAATTTTTTATAAGTAAGAAATAAATTTAGATGGTGTCTATGAATTAAATGATATTACGAGAATTTTTTTCTATTGCAGTTCGAACACCTGATCAAGTATATCGATTTTGGACAGTTATATTCATTCATGCAGGGTATAGGAAGACGTATGAAATGAGGATAACCAATATATACATGTATTGTTTGCTTTCGTATCGTAGATTGATTCATTTGGTTATAACAATCATATTTCAGTATACAATAATGCGTCATTTAGAAAAATTAGCAGGATGCATACGTGTCATGATTATTTATGTTGTGGCAGGTTTTGCTGGTAGTTTAGCTAGTGCTCTATTTCTTCGAGATTCTATTCAGGTAAGAATTTACATTCATTTTGTTCAATTTCTATTTTTAAATAATATTTTGTTTATTTAGGTTGGACCTGGTGGTGGACAATTAGCCATTTTAGCATGTTACTTAAGTGAATTATTTCTTGGTTGGAAAGATCTTAAACGTCCATGGATACCATTTTTTAAAATTACTGTATGTCTTTTACTATTATTTACTGTCGGTTTACTACCATTAGTAGATAATTATTCACAATGTTTTGGTTTTCTATTTGGTTTTCTTCTAAATATGATTGTATTTCCAGATTTTAATTTACCAAAAAATGTTCGCCGTCTTGTAGCTATTTGTATATCATTAGCAATTACTATCGGATCATTTATTACGTTAATTGTTCTATTTTATGCGTTACCATTTACATGCAAATCGTGTAAATATTTTAGTTGTCCATTTTGGTCTGTTTGTGGCGGAGAAAAAAGAGATTTAGTGTAATATGTATTTGATCTGTTATTATTGTTGTTTTTTTTGACTTCTCTTCAACTCCGTCAGATATCAAGTGATACCTGTTGTTGAATTTTTTATTAGTCATTAGTATTTTTCTAATATGAGAAGCATTTTTATTATTGTATGGCTGGCCATAATACTGTTTTATGTTTTTATCTGTTTAATAGAAATTATTTTATTTTACTGGTGTATAATTCTTTCTTATTCATTAATAGAATATCATTTTGTTTTTTTACGGTATATGATAATGGTTTTCTATTTATTTTTTCTATTTCATCTGAATTTGCGTGATATATTAGTAAAAGAATTATTTAACAATATAAACCGCATTTAGAAGAGAATGAGCACAAATTATTTATTCACGTTTTTTTGTTTTTTGAAAAACTTTTTAATGTATTTAGATCTGACGAATATATATTTATATTTAAAGTATGCACTTAGTGTCTATTTCAAATTTTTGTGTACAAATCAGACGTTAATAAAAATGATCGAATTTTGTTATTTTTCATATTGAAGTGTATTTTGACGATATTTTTTAATTTGTAGTTTTCTTTAAATGTATTCTATAATCTTAAAAGATGAATATTATAAAGATTTTATTCGTATATAACTGGTTAAGACATACAAGGGATACTGGAAGAAAATATATGGTATAATTCAATTTATAAAAAAAAAAATGTAAAATTTAATAAAATAAGTCCACATATTTGAAGATTATCACAATAGTTCAATTCTCTTGAGTATAGTAGAACTAAATATTTTGTGTTGTTAATAAAAATCATCTTTAAATTTAATTATCTAGGACTGAAATATCTTTATCAACATGATGAAAATGAGGAATACAGTTGGTGCAATGTATTGCATTTATTACTCTAAGATCATGAATTTTTTTCTAGAGAAAAAAATATGATTTTTAAATATAGTACAATTCCATCCTTAATATTTTTAAGTGTTAAAAATGACTTCGTTTTTACGAATAGTTTGACACTTCTTTGTAATTAAATGCGTAATTTCATTTGATTAATTGTAGAAGTTCGGTGTCATGTTGTACATTTCATAGTTCTATTAAGTTTAGATTATTACCTAAGGCAAAAGTCTTCTATAAGTATTCATTATGGATTAGAGAGACAGCTGTACTGTTTAATACATTATCGAAATTTACGTCGAACAGCTGTCTTACTTTATAAAATGTGTTGAATTCATTACTTATTGAACAATATATTTGTTTTAAGTGTCTGAACCTAACTTCTTTTTTTTTTTAACACTGTCGTTTTAGTTCGACTAATATAAGAAAAAGCAGATAGTTGACAATAGCTGAAACGCAACAAAAAGAATAGTTTATGTAACTGAGCATAGACGTTCAGAATTATTATAATGAGTTAAAAAAAAAAAGAAGTTTGACACCATTTAAGTATTACTTATGCGACTTTAGGAATGAATGAGACAGCAAAAGATGACACTGGATGACCTAATCATATGGTTTTCTTTTTTGTTCATTCACTTACCAATGAACTTTTTTGAGAGATTCATGAAGATTTGTAACGGTGTGTGTATGTGTGGGTGTCACACGTCTTAATTTTAGTTTCACTAGAACTTGAAACTCAAATTCAAGATCACAATGATGAGTGATAATTTGACGTAAATACTTACAACGTGATGATATTTTTGACTGCTGACATTGATTTTTGATATATTGTAATGTTAGTTACTATCCTTTTTTAATCAAGTGAAAAGGTGTTTTTTTCTCGCCTTAGAAAATGATTTTAAGACGTTCCAGATGCATACAGCATTTCTATTTTTTAGTTCTCTATTTTTTTTCAATCTGAGTGCACATATACATTCTACTGTACGGTCGATGGTTTCATATTTTTGGCATTGATGTATGTTCTTTTATTTATATCATCACTTAATTGAAAGACAGGTGAGCTGGAAACAGTGTGAAAAACAATTCTCTCTTTCTTTGCTCTACTCATTTATCTTGAAGTTCAGACTTACTCTCTAATTCTGTCTTTCTCACTCATAGATACCTGCAATATATCATATCTATTGAGTGAGTGAGTCGTAAGAAACTTTTTAAAATTCATGAAGCATCGCAGTTTCTACCTGTCTTTTCTCTGTTTATATTATGACGAACAAAAATGAGCTTTGAGTCAACAAATAAATATCATTTTCTATAAAATAACTAAAATTCTTTAAAAATAACAAGGTTATACATCTTCATAACAACTGCACATCTTGTTTTTTCAGTAAAGTGTACCACAAAGTATATTTCAAATTTTCAAAGTTTACGTACACTTTTATTCCACTGTCTACAATTTGTGATTAAAAATGCTGGACTCACCTCCGTGGGTACGGATGCCAGTCTGGATTTGGAAAATGTTTTGTTTGTCTTTGTCTGTACCAGGGCTCGAACCAGGCCAGGCAGCCTGCCCGTCTGCCTGGCCTGCCTTGTTTATTAAAAAATGACCAGGCTTCTACAGATCAGGCCAGGGTAGATCGAGAACAATAGTAGGCAGACAGGCAAGGCTCAGGAGATATACCGACAGGCCCAGGCAGATCTAAACATTACAGGCCTGACGCAGGCAGACCAGGTCTCAAAAATGTCGGCCTGTTTCGAGCCCTGGTCTATACCCGTTAAGTTGATTATCGAGTCTAAACTATAGAGTTGCTTGCAAACTAGAGAGAAAACATGACAGATCCGCTGCAACATGCCGTACTAGAGATCTGTTGCGCTGTCGATTGATCTCCTATTTATTAATAATGATTGTATTTTTGTTCAACGCAATAGCAATAAAGCTATTTACAAGTATGAGCTAACTAGAAAACGGAAACGTCATAGCAACAGTATCATCATCAGTTATCAGTACAATTACCAGTATGACTCCTTTAAAACTGAGACAGTGATTACATCTATTGAAAATATTAATAATAAATTAGTCATTAACAGGAGCATATCATTTTTCTTGAATATCAACTAAGATGTGAGAGTTCTAGTTTTAATAACGAAAATCTACGAAAAAATTATCCATCTCTTATGACTGATTGTACAAATTCATATTTATAAAAATGTGTATTACAAATAGAATAAAAAGATAAAAATACACTAAATATGCAGAAAACAATATGGAAGTAAATATATAAAACTCCAGAGAAAATATTGCATTGACTCAATAGAATATGCATTTGATGATAATAATTTCATATCATTTGCGTTTATAAAATTATGTACTGCTTGAGCTATCCGTGATGCTTCCATATTTAGAGAATGTGAACGTAACCTTTCGATTGGATAAGAGAATAATATTGAATTAATTCGTCCACCTAATGTTTTACAACTATGTATTTCTGTTGAATAAGTTGATGGACGATATTTAATTATATGTTCATCTGAATTTTGTTTTCGTAATGATGGAATAACATGTTGAAAACCGACTAATTGTAAAAAATGGCTCAATGAATGATTACCAACAATGACACTTGTTGGATCAACTTTTCTGACTAATAATTCCATGATTGTTGATTTCGATAAATTATAATTATGAGTTTTCCATTCATGATGACTATATCCGTAACCCAAATGAATTGTTTGTGAATATTTATGAAATATAAATTCAATCATTAGACCACGACTATATCGTGATTTAATGCTCTCTTTAGACATGGCAATAAGTCGATGATAATCCATGTATAAACGAGTAGCATTTTCAAGTAAAAATGTACCCATAAGTAAATCTTCTGCCGGATCTAAATATTGTCGCGTTAATCTATTTAAAATTGTATATGGACGATGATTAGTTAATGTTTTATATTCATTTGCAATAGCCAATGTTAAATAAAACATTTGAGATGTTGATGTTCTTTCATTGACACAACGTGCATCTGATTGAAATATAAATGAACCATTTATATCTAATCGAAGACAATCTCGTTCAGTATATACACAACGTTGTAGTGAATTATTGTAACAACCAGCATTCGGTAATTTTTGTAACATCGTTATATTAGCTCCGAGAAAACCGCCGTGAGGAGAAGATAATATTAAATTAGAATAATCACCACGATTATAATCAATTAATGACATGAAACTTACTTCATCATAATCACATGAAATAAATTGAATAAAAAATATCAGTCTAAAAATATTGTACATAATACATGTTCGAATTTTAAATGATAGTAATATTATTAACGATGTATCAAAATGCATAACTGTTGAGAAGAAGAAATCAGGAGACGATTGTCCCACATAAATTATATTGATTGACTCTGTTGAATATCAGCTACAAAATTAAAAAATGACAAGAAATTAAAAATTATACATGAACTTCAATGAATAGAAAAGAACATTTTATTTTATTTAAAAATGATCGTTCGAATACTTCATTATATTTCTTTCTCTATGAAATAATGAACCATATTTCAAGCTGATTTCCCTCAACAATCTTCACAGTAACTCCTCCCTCTAAGCTGGTGCATGATTGTTCAAGCTTCCATTTTATCTATCTATTGAATACACACATTCTTTACTCACCATTAGATTAGCTATGTGTAGAGATTAAATGTAACACATACACACATTCCAAATTCATTTTTTGCGTCATTCTATGAATAAATAAATTTCTTATGAACAGAGTCATCATTATCAACTAGTTTCAATATTTTTTTTTATTCGTTCATATTATTAAACTATTAAATTAGAAAAAATCATTTTTTTTTGTTATTACATGTGCTATGAGAAAGAGCGGGTATTACCATACAATTGTTGTTACAATATTAACTTCAAAACTATTAGCATTGGGGAACAGAGAAACGTGAAAAAAAAACTTGTTTTCTTTTTCTCTATCGTATTTTCCTTATGGACAAAAAAAAAAAAACAGCAAAAACTCTCTCTCTCTCTCTCTCTCTCTCTCTCTATATATATATATATATACACACACACACACACTTAGATTGGAACTACAGGAGAAAGAAAAAGAGCGAATGCTCAAAATAAAAACGTCGATGTCATAGAATCTTTTTTTTTTTTTGACAATAAAGTAAGAAAAAAATCATTTTATATCAGTTATAGAAATAAAAACAATGGTGAAGGTCTTCTATCTGTTTGTGAAACCAATAAATAATACGTGCGTGTAACAATCATCAGTGATAATAGCCTTGAGCGAGGAGGCTGTATAACAATTAGCCTTTTAAGTTGACAAATGTCATATGTGAAAATGAAATGTTCACTGTTAAGTTTACATCTCAATACATTTTTGAATCAAAAATTCAAAATCTTTTTATAATGAAAATATATTGTTTGCAATTTTGGAGATACAAAATCAAAAGTAATAGGAATCGATTTAACTCACAAGTTGGTCGTACAAAAAAACTCTTACTTAATTTTTTTTCTGAAAAATGCATTTTCTAGTCTAAAAACATGTCAGCATATGCTAACATGTATGACGTATACATTTCTGTACATGTCTGTTGCGTGTACAATTGTCGATTATCTATTTGTATTTCACTTTGTGGACATTATTTAGTGAAAATCTAATTTTCAATGATTAACACTCTTTTTTCTGTACGTTTTGTCTAAAATCAATTTTTATTTTAGTACGTCGTATTGGCCACCATTATGATCCCATCAAAAAACCATTCGAGTGGGTTTCAATTTTTACCCAAGATATTTCAGACTATGTTTTTAAGATGGTTTTTTGCAATTTTTTCAAACGGCTTTCCTTCTTGACTTTTACGATATTGAAAAATGAAAATCTTGGATTTTATTAGATTTTTAGTATTTTCTGCAATAAATTAAGAGGGAAGTAATATTTTCAAAAAAAAAAGAAAATTATTACCTCTGACATACCTCTTGAAGTATTTCTGCTAAAAATTCAAGCTCAATCGGATAAGTTTTCCTAGGAGTCATAATAAAAAGCAACGTTTCATTAAAATCTCAGGAAGGATGATAGATAAAACGTTAAAAAAAGAATGATATGCAAAAGACTTGCTCATTTGCCTTGAAAACGTGAACACTGTATCACTTTTGGTTAATTTCTCACCGGGCTCTTATGAAAAGCCAAAAATGGGAAAGAAGTACCCTTAAACTAGTTTAGTGAAAAAGTTAGAGTTCTAATCAGTAAAAAATAAGAATAGTTTTATTCATTTCACCAAGAAGGAAACTCGAAAATTGTCTACTATAATAACAATACTTTGCTAGTGTATTACTCTTCGCTCTTCAAATGAGAGTAGAACAACGATCACTAAGAGATTTTACGTTTCTTGAAGTAATTACTTATGATGGACAAGCGACATATGCACACTGATCTAATTCTAGTTACATATTTGCGAGAACGTTTTATCATAGAAGTATTTTTACAGACGTTTGTCGCTCATTAAACTTCCTGTTTTCATCTTAATATATTTTTACGTTCACAAGACGGATCCGAATGGATTCATTGTGTATTCATCTCAAAGATAATGTAATTTTATTCTGTTAGTATTTATATTCGCCATTATCACGAAGAAGATCATCATTTCAACATCTGTAAGATCTGTTTAAGAACAGCATACTTCAACATTGTACTTTCTGATAATGTTTTCAAGACGATCCAAGGTTAAATTTTGATTAAGTTTAGGACGTTAGTACAAGGACGTAAACATATTTCTTGCGCACATAGACATACGTTGTAATAAACTATCTATTCATTTATACGCTGTATCGAACGTGATACAAAAATATTCTTCTACTAGAAAAAAAACTTGTCATTTCTTTCTATGTGTAGACGATAAAGGACGTGTAAATGGCATGGAAAAAAATTAATAACACATCATTTCTGTCCTTAGACAATTTGCCTATGGTGTCTATAAAACAATGAGAATCATTACACTTATAATCTACACGTTTCTCAATATTTGATAAGAACTATAAATCACAAAAAATATATTCACTTTATTTCGAATAAAAGAAAAATTTAATTTCTATTATTTTCTCGCAAAACTGTGAATCTTTCTCTCTTTTGATCACGAACTTTATTCACTATGTCTACTGAAAATTCATTTTTATTGATTACTATGAAACGACTTTCATTCTAATTAGAAAGATCAAAATACCATCTGTTATATATTGGTATTATAACTCATCATATTAACAATCTGAAATGAGATTATTTCTCTTATATAATGTATAGTTCAAAATTAGTATTTTAAATGTCTAATAGATAATTATATATTTTTTTTTTGTGAAATAGATTATCGCCGTTAAACTTTTCTCACCATTTTCTTTGTCTTCGATCTGATTAGGCATACTATGCTGTTTTACATCGTAATTTATGATGTTTATAAATCTATCACGACGAAGGTTAGATCGTATTAGTTAGAATAATGTTTACATCCGACTTAGAGGTCATCATTAAAATTACATTTATTATTCTAATAATCATATATAGAGAGAGAAAATATTATTGCGCCTATTGAACACATCTCTATTAAGGAAACGAATGACATGTTATCGATCATAATTGATTAATGTTTGTTGTTTTTGGATACAGTTGATTAGATATACTGAAACTATTAATTTTCATTAGGTAAAATGTTTTCTGCATATGTTAAGTTCATGAAGAAAAATCTAACTAATAAAATCTTACACTATTATTATGTTAAAGTTTTCTGCTATATATCATGGTATACATGTTATATGAACAATTACAGTATTTTGTTAGAGCCAAATGAAGACAATAGGTAACTTTTTTTTTCCTAACATACCACTTTAATTTTCGTCTATTACAATTATTGGTGACTTTAATGAACTCAATTAATATGGATAAAATAACGAATAAGGATGTGATTATTATTGAGAACGGAACTATTAATAGCTTAAGATGATATATAGAAATGAGATGTGTCTAATGAAAGAAAGCAACTTGACGTTTCTGAAACGTCTCCGTTACTAATCTAGATGTAATGTGTCGGATAATTAATTACTATCAAGACTCAATTTACCAAAGAGTCAACAGTGCTCTTTTATAAATGTATTCATGAATGCTCTCTCTTTCTCTCTCTCTCTCTCTCTCTATTTTAAAATTAGTAGAATAGTTCATTCTCTTCTCTTCTCTTATCATTAATAATAAATCGTATATATGTATGTTTTATAGACGTTGTTTTTAGACTAAACGGCTTAAAGCAATCAGATCATTATTTATTGTCTTATCTTTTTACGTCTAGGAGAATGTCAAGTTTCATTGAAGCATGGACAAAATTATTTTCAAATTTTAGTTGAAATTTACTCAAAAAATAAAAATGAGTAATTATAATTATCGCCATACAATGAGTATAGTAATAAAAACATTGAACACCTGGTATCAATGATTGATATGTTGAAAATGACACATTAGTTCAAACCTTTTTTTTTCTAACAAAGTTTGTACAATTGTCATTCTTCGGCGGATCATCGTAAAACATAGTTACATTACATAGGAAGAGTACATATTCTAGACAGAAGGACAACGAAGTATCTAAAAGGATACTTCGTTGTACTGTAATACACACACGCTCAACAATGTTACGAGCAGATTTTTTAAATATCAGCGGTACACAACACTCTTAGCAGTATAGCTGCGCTACACTCATAAACAGACATGTGCGCAATAAAACTTTTCGGTAACGGTGACTAGAAAGTGTTCATCGGAACGTTGGAAACTTATTAAAAGCAAGGTTGGGTTTTCAAGCAGAAATTCTAACTTTTTTATTTATCACAAAGAAAAATTACTCTTTTAATGTCGTAGATAAACTTAACACTGATGGAGATGTACAGGGTAGCTGTTTGTTCAGTTCTAGCCTTCGTCCAGCTCTACTACCAGGACTGGGTGGATCTGAGTCCGGATTGGACATTTTTTCGGAAGACTCGGACTCGAATTTGAGTTTGTGTTTCAAGTCCGATCGATTCAAATTCTTACGTAAATCAACAGAAATCAATACCAGTATGGAATATGCAATAGAAGTTGACTGATGTAAATCTTCTGTTATAATAAGATTGATGTGTTGTTGTACAGCATAGGAGAAAAGAAATATAAATAACGACAGTCAAAAAGGTTTGAAAAAATTATCAGACTCGAAATGGACTCCCTTTGCTTGCTTTATGACTTGGGCTCGGATTCGGTATCCACGGACTCGCCCAGTCCTGAGCCTTACTCTGTCCTGCAGGATAAGAACGTTCGGCATCTCTCTAAACACCAATCATCTTCTTTCACAATAAAATAACGCACCAACAAAAGAATCAGAAAAAATCTCTCTCATACGGATTGGGAAGAAAATAGTATACTCTGTGCTACAACCAAACAAAGGAGATAATGTAATCTGTTTGAAACCTTTTTCTCTATGCTCAGTGGCGCACATCTCTGCTCACAAAGCTACGAGAATGCCGATCTTACCTATAATATGTTTTCAATATTTATCGCAGAAATATCAATGCTTTCCTTACTTTTTAATAATAGTAAAAATAACAAAAATTAAAATAACATTAACATTAAAACATTTTTAACATAATACTAACTAGACCAACAATAATCGTAATCAACGTGATAGTTAGAACAACATTTTTACTTCCATACTGCATCAATTTTTCCATCAAATTTCTTGAAGATAATAAGGATGTGTTACCGCTACTTTTATTATTCGTCATTGTGGTATTAAATTGTTTTGTACGTTCTGTTGTTGTCAATTCTAATGGAAATTCTTCTCCAGCTTCTAAATCTTCTTCATCAAGTTCTAAATGAAAGTTTTCTTTCACACAATCCACTACTGTTTGTATTGTTTCATCTGATAATTGATATCCAGTGATGAATAATGGTAACGTCTTTTCTCGATTCATCACCGTATAAAAACGTCTGGGTAAAACTATTTGCTGATTAGTATTTGTCAAAAACTTAGTATCACTTTTATTCTCATTTTCATTTTCAGTATTGATTAATGCAAGATTAAAACGAATTAACATTGTACGAAATAAATCTTCAATAAAATATTGACGTAATTCATTTCCAGTTATTTTTGGTGTTGTTATATAAGCACGTAGCATAAAACTACCTTCAAGTTTACAACATATTCTACCATTATACATATCATTATTTTTTAAATTCACTTCAACTGGTGAAAGCCACTGAACATCTATTTGTTGTTGCTGTTGTTGTTGTTGAGTAAAAATTGGTGAATTCATCAAAAGTAGACGATTATCCATCA
The DNA here is from genome assembly GCA_905250885.1 of Didymodactylos carnosus. NCBI lineage: Eukaryota > Metazoa > Rotifera > Eurotatoria > Philodinida > Philodinidae > Didymodactylos > Didymodactylos carnosus. The sequence continues at coordinate 3,629 of CAJNOQ010000915.1, read as the reverse complement.
CCAGCAAACTTTCCTAGAACAAATATTATCTCATAAAGGTTAAAGTATAGCACCGGTAAAAGTTACTTCGAAAGTAAGATGTCGGACTCTTTAATAGTTATTCGAAGTTGTATGTGGTACATAAAAAGACTGATTAATCATCATTCTTTTTTAGATTAATAGCATCTGAGTATTACTTTCAGGTTATCGGTATAAATCTTCCATTGTTCTTCAAATTCCGTTTCAATTTGTTTCAGGGTACTGTTCATTGTTGTTGTTGTTAACCAAATAGGTAGCTGAATAGGTACCACTGTTGTTATACAAAAACTTGCTGCTTTACTATAGGTTTTCAAATCAGCTGTACGAAAATTAATTTCCTCTGTACTCATATCTAATGTTTTCATCACCCATTTTGCGTTATTTCCATATTCACCTTGTAATAGTAGACGATGTGACGATTGTTTCAAACTAAATGGAGAATACATGGTTAATGAACGTTGTAAAATGTCAAATAGACGACGAATTTTTAACGAGAAATTTGATGATTTTAAAATATCCGATTTGGTTTTACAATAAAATCCAATAACTGTTACACCAGCACAAAGACTCGTCGTTAATTCTGGAATTTTTTCCCATAGTTTTTTGTTTGATTTTGCAGTGATTGTATCAAAACTATCCACATCTAATGGTACACTCAAATCTTTGGTCATATCGACGATATAATGAATATAATCTTTCTCTTGATTTGTCGATTGGCCGCATAATAAACCGAATGCAAAACGGTTTGATGGTATAGTTGACAATTGCTCGTTTAATATGGATGTTTCAATAAACACTGTACGACCCATGACAAATTTATCTAAACTAAAAATATATTCAATAATTCATTTGTTTTAAACTTGATTAGCAATAGAAATTCGCATCAAGCTTCAAAACATCTAGCTCAAACTAAAAAATCAATTCAATTTTATTAACAAATAAGAATAGATAAAAAATGATTATTTACAAACAGCTAATTCCTAAGTGGAAAAAACATGTGATCATTGAAAAATGATAACCTGTTGAATTAAAACTTGTTGTCTCATTCCGTTGAATATTCATCGGTTATAAAATAAATCGTCTATTGTCATTGCATTTCCACTCTCATCATAGTTGTTGTTCATATTTGTGGTAGTACTGCTAGGTGAAGGAAATGAAGCGTTCAAATCAAATTTTGAAAAATCAATATGCTTTTTTAATAATTGTGTTTTTGATCTTAATTCATTATCCGTTAGAATTAGTTGTTTTTGTTGTTCATTTACAGATGAGTCGATACCATCGAGTTTTTGGATGATATCATAGCATGATTCAAATTGTTTCCGCAATTCGTCGAATTTTAATTTAATATCTGATGGATTTTTTTCTGTACTAAAAATGATTAGCTATATGACAAAATAAAATCAGTATGTTTATGTTTACCTTTTGAGAATATCAGCAAGACGCGGTAAAAAATTAAATGTTTCTTCATCAAAATTTTGTTGATCTATTTTCACAGTTGTTATGCCTGTTAGCACATCGGATGGATTTGTTGAATAATTTGATACAATCGAAGAAAATGTTGCAGCCATATTGGTTTCTTATCTAAAAAGATTAAGATGTATCGCCATTCGAAAAACCTAAAATAGAATAAGAACTTATGCGCCATAGATTTATAATGTAAGTGTTCTAAATATTTGAATGAAAAACACATTCCATTAATTCTAGAGATTGCGTTTTATCGAAGATGTCTGATACCAAAGTCCGTTTTATACTTTTCTAGGAAATTAACAAAGCAAAGCTTACAAAGTTTAGTTTAATACAAAACAGCTGACTTAACTATGAAATGGAGCGCACACGTAAAAGTTTTACTGTTTCGTTCTATAGACCCATCAAATGAAGAATTCTTATGGGCTCGGAAACAAAACAATCATATCCAACGTTAGGTGTCATGCTGATCACAATATCAAATGACGTCTCTGGTCTTTTAGCTTCTATGTTAAGAGATTTCGTACCAAATCATCCAGCAGATATATATGAATGCTATATCAAAAAACATATAATTTATTGTATCGTAACTCATTCTTTCTCTTTGTTTCTGAATGATACTAGGAAGCTTATTTGCTAAGAGGTAATATTCTACAGTAGAACAATATTTTATTAAAATCATATTTGACTATTTATTATAATTTTAAAATTATTTCCTAAAAGCTGAGATGTAAAATTGATTTAAATAAAAGATGATACAAAAAAACACATCTGGTGTATACAAAAATAACCGTAAACGAGATAATTTTTGACAGTATATTTTTTAATTTCTTGTAGAAAGCAGTAGTTCTTGAAATTTTCGGTGTTACTTTTCTTGATGAAACTAAGATTTCAACTTGTTCACATGATGATTATGATGCAACCATTGATTATCTTTTACTAGTAGTATCGTTGAATAACCAAGATCCAACTTGAGATGAAAATAAATTTTCAGTTTATATAAAACTCGAGTTCCCTAAAAATATTTCAGTGTGACAATGACAGCACTGACATTTTCCAGTATCATATTGAAAACTATTGAGGCAGTAGTCAGCTTTTTATTTTAATTGCTTTTATACTTAATTTTGTGTTAATTTAAGTACGGTACTGATAGGTATCAGTACCACATTTATTATAAATATCTGAACTATTGTTAAACTGTTTTTCTAAAACTAATTATTAAGCAATACTATAATTTTATAGTTATCAAGCGATTGCATTTTATGATTCACATAACTGACTGTTGGAGTAGAAGTCACCAGTAGTGAAAATAAATAGAAAAACAACAATTAGAAAACATAAAAACAAACGATCAATCACAAATGCACAATATTTGTATTATGTTTCATCCAACGAATACTTACATAATCAGAAGATCTTATTTCAGATATATGATCCTTTAATTCTTTATATTTGTTGTCTTCATTTGTATCATTGAATGATACAAATGAAGATAAAACAATTAGTAAACAATTAGTAATTGTCTACAGTAACAATAGAACAATTAGTAATTGTTTTATTGTCATTGTAGAACCCCATTTACCTTTGCTAACTGTTGATTCATATCATTTTTTTACCGTTACATAAAACTAAGAATGAAATTAAAGAAACTTTCACTGCAATTTATTACGTTCTCTTTGAAATAGATAGAAACCACATTGCAATTCATTTAATCTAATATTACCAACAATCTCTTTTCTCTTATAGCTCAGTATAGAAAAAGATTGGTGTATAGTTATATGATTACTCTCTACACCCATGATCTTGTCATACAGTACACTGTTATTAGAATCAACTGATTTTTGGTAGTTCAATTTGAAAACGCATTTGATCAATTTGATCAAAATACTTGATTTGATCGTACACACTGTAACAAAAATAATGGAGAAAACATTGAAAAATTACAGAAGAAACGTGACATCACCAAAACTGATATCGCGTTTTTCCTGTGGCTTTATATACGTTGCCTTAAGGGTACTTCCATTCAGATCCGTCCACCATTACATGACCTCACAGCCGCGAAGATTTCTATATCGGCATTATGTAAAGCATAAAAAGTTAGCCGTAGAACATTAGGCTCGTTTTTTCAAAGAAACATATGAAACATG